>JANTOP010044046.1:0-10339 GCA_027564815.1 Symmerus nobilis | reverse complement strand
GAGTTTTTCTGCCTTTTTTAAAAGTCACTAAATTTCATTTGCTTCGTTTAACTCCAAAAGTTTGTTTCAAAATATTTTTAAGATCTTAAATGTAAGACTATTCTTTTCCGAGAATTTTAACAGCAAATTTGCCCAAATCGGACAAAAAATGACTTTATCCAGACTCTATACCGTATTTGATTATTTCGAAACTACTCTTAATTCTGTTTGAATTATAATTCATATACTAGAACAAAAGATAACGATTTTCCAAAACATTTCTATCAGAACAGCGTTTGTATTTCACCAAAAAGAAAATTGTTTTTGAATATTTTTTTTGGATTTTTAATTTCTTAAGGCGTCACACCCAAATCAAAATTTAATATGGGTCCTTTCTAAATTCCTAAAATAAAAAAAGGAATTCTAAATATAAGTACAGCCTGCCTAATACCAATCTTCCAACCAACTTACTATTACATTGTCCCAATAAATAACTAAGTAATATACAATTCCGTTGTCTCTAAATTCAGTATATAAGACATCCTTAGGGATCATAGTTAAATAATTTATTATTAAGTTATTTTAGATCGCTTTTATCCAAATTCGACTGTATATTTTCTGTGGATTTGAGAACATTCCGATCATCGAATACTACGGAAGCAATCTGAAAAAAAAACTAGAGAATGAACGAAATTTTCATCTGTAAAGAGAAAATAGAAAAACTCCTCAACCCCAAATGCCATATACAAACAACAAAAATGTTCCTGACTTAAATTTCTCATTCAAATTCATTCCCATCATCCTTGACGAGTGTCATTTCGTTGTAAACATTTTTATACATTTGTTTCCTTTTTTTCCATACCACGAATGAATTATATACGATTTGTATATATCCACGATACCGTATGAAGATATATTTTTCGATATAACGCAAAAAAAAGATGATAAATAGGTAGCTTGTTGTAATGCTTGTTCGTTCCAGGAACTTTCTAGGGTGATGCTGCAATTTTATCTTGAATTACATAATATACCAATAGAATACCCATATCATTTTATTTTATCCGAAAGACCTTTGACTACTTTTACATCAGAACCAAATTACTATTCCATTCGAAATCAATTCAGACTTAAATATTTATACAAGTATACCATTCAGTAATGGGACAGTCTAAATTTAAATATATCCTTTTAATACTTATTTCATGGCTAATTTTCTTGTCGTTCAATTTGTGTGGAATTGAACAAATTTATAAAGACCCATCCAACGAACGATATTGTTTAATTTTCCAAATTAGAACAAACATTGGAACATTGTGTGTCAGAAACGGTGACGGTGAAAATATCTCGTTTAGTTAACACAGTATTTAGAGCAAAATAAAGGGAATTGAATTTCCGGCCCTGATATATGTAGAGCATTTTCATATAGGATGATCGAAAAGAAACCAGGAGTAATTCAGAATTTCCACTTCTAAGGCAAAACTCCCATCAAACATTTACTTTTTTTTTTGGGGATCGAGAATGGGAATGTTTGTGTAATGTATCTATCTAATCAAATACTATTTATCGGAATTTTACTCTTCGATTCAGTAATCTCCTTAAACTTGATCTCTTTGACCTATATATCAGCAGGTTGTTAAAAGTTGTCCCATTTGAATGTGTTTAAATCTACGAATCGTATATATTTGGAAATTTAGCAACCATAAAAGGAAATGGAATGCAATTTCATTTGGGTGGATTATGATGAAGAGGATAAAGCTCCACCTTTCTTATTTAGCAAAAACAGCAAAAAAAATTAGCCATACGTATTGCCATTAGCCATTTACGTGTATGTAAATATGAAAAACGAGAAATAAAGCTACAACTTCGACCATAGTTTAGATTAAATATTGTACAGTTTGCTGTTTTTCAAAAACACCGATATTTCGTATTTTCCTTTGGCCAACTCCAACGTAGGGTGCGGAATCAATGGTTGGCCACTACAAGAAATGGAATCAGTGGTTGGCCACCAAAATTTAATATTCAAATTTTAGTAAAATTATACATTTTAACGGGGTTTTTTTTACTATTTATTAAACTAATTAAATTACGTGTTAAATTAAGTTATATTAAAATGTATAATTTTACTGAAATTTGAGTATTAAATTTTGGTGGCCAACCACTGATTCCATTTTTTAGTGGCCAATCATTGATTCCGCACCCTATATAATATATAAAGTTCTATTTAGAGCAAATATATTTGCACCAACCAAATTTTGCAAAACCGAATGCCATTCCCATGATTAAACAATCATTCAAGTCGGTTATGGTGTCCTCTCCCTCAAATCGTATTTATTTGGAAATGGAGAAATAATCTTCATTGAAATGGGGACAAATCCATCTAATGGACACTATGGGAGATGAAAAAATTCTATGTATGCAGAAATGCATCACCCACTATTGTACTTATAAAAATACGTCTCATTATTTTTATGGGCTTTCAATAAGACGGAAAAATATATGTCAACCTCATAAAAAAGGATATATTTTTACTCCTGTAATTGGATGGCTGTTAAAAGAAACGTTTTTCTGATGCATTCAAAATTTCGCTTGGATAACAATCCAATTTATCATTCGAAAATAAAATGAATTGTCAATAATGAAAAATATATAGGTACAATTATATAGGTATACAATCCAAAGACGAGAAGAAACAGTTTATGGAAAATTAATAACATTAATATCGTCTTCTTAAAGTCAAAAATCGAAGAATTTCTTTTAAAAAAAAATCCGTAGAATATTTGAGGAAAATCCCATAACAATTTATGTGAAATTTAAAATCCATAACCAATCGTTGGACGTCCAGAAAAGGACATAATAATAAAGTGGTCCGAAAATTGGTACGATCGGTACGATAAAAGCTTTATTATAAATTTCCTAACCCATTCCATTCCTACTTGTTTTTCTTCGCTCTTAATACACTGTCTAGTGAAAAATTGAAAATGCATGGCTCGAATAAAAAAGAAATATGAGGAATATGAATAAAAAAAATCTATAAAATATTTTCCGTAAGGGATTACATTTTATTAAAAATGTTTCCTTTTAACATGGCCGAATATTATGCAATTCGAATTTAATAAAATGAATATTTATTACACCAATATCAATATTTTGGAATTCCCCTATCAACCTGTCGTACGGGGGGTTATCAGTTCTCTTTCTAGTCGTATTACGATCTGCACTCTAATGCCACTATAATATCTAACAAAAAAATTAGTTTATTTAAATAGACTTCTAGAAAACCTATTTGTTCCAAAATTCCATTAGGACGGCATGTAATCTATAAGCGAGTGTCGTATAAGTTGGGACAGCTGAATTTCTGGGATTTTCGGTATTGGCAACATCTATGAATGTTCGAACGTTTCACGTGTATTAGAACGAGGAACTCATGTTGATTATGTCTAGTGATTGCAAATAATCGTGATCTGAAATAATCGATTGATGAAATTATCAATTATTTTTATTCGATTATTAGGATTTTTCTTACAAAAACACAAATAAAGTACGTATTAATTTATTGTCCTTACTTTCTTTTTATTAAATGTTGCTGTTCACTTCCCCAGGATTACTTCTCATTAATCAGGTATATTATAAGAATAAAAATAAAAGTAGAAATAACGAAAAGTAAATTAAGGAACATACATAATGTACTTCGAATTTCCTTTTTCTCACATCTATTCGTTTTCTTCAAAGTAGACACCTAGGAAGCATAGATCATCTTTACGTGATGGAACTTTCGTGCACAACTTAAAAGATGCTGAAATTGCCTGTCACCTTTTCAGATTTAGCGCTGGTTAGTGCTACTTATTTTAAAGCTTATTTAGATATTAGATCAGTGATTACCAACGAAGCTTTCTTGAGTGCGAAACATATACAATTAATATATGAAGCTTTAAAAGCTCGGGCAATTTGGGTAAAATGGGTATAGGCGTGGTAAACAGGGTATTAGATCTTTTCTGTGTGTACCATCGCCCTCAAATTTTGAAAGTTCCCGTTTAATGGTATTAGCAATTTTTTAATCAATACGGTTTTCAGGTCTTGGGTTTTCACGTCACAATTTGGGTTGTTCAGGTTCCCACATTTTTTTCCTTCTGTATTTTTCGCGTATTTCTTTCAAATTTTTATCCATTTTTCCCAACATTTTACATTTTTCCGACTATTTTCTGGACCTTCTAAATATTTCTGATTTTTAACTTTTTCTGACCATTTCACCGCATTTTTCCCTTTTTAATTCTACTTTCCCAGCATGTCCCACTTGTAAATATGATTGTTCCGTTTTCTTATATTTCCCAACTATACCAGCCACTTTCCTAAAATTGTCCCTAATGTTCCTAACATTTTATTAACTTTCTGACTTTTTCCCATCATTCGGGACTTTTTGAGTATTTACAAATATGCCGTAATTTTTGCCGATAGATGTTACAGGATAGTTGTAGGATTTTTTCTGATTTTTATAAATGTCTTCCGTTCACTTTACCATCCGCTTTCCAACTTTTTCGAAACATTTCCCAGGCATTTTATGAACTTGTCGGCAGTTTTTTTTAAATTATTTGCTAATGACATGTAAAATTGCTACGAATGTAAAGGTTGGGACATTCATGTCGTGTAAGTTTGGACAGCATTTTATTCCATGCCGTTTAAATGGCATTTTTATAATATTTGATGAATGCAATTGTATGTACAATATAATAACTCAAATGCATTTTTTATTGAATTTCCTTATATTATGACGAATTTATCCGGTTAGAATTTCACATTGTTACGCTACGTACGACAAATCGATTTCAATGCATTAGTCGCAGCAATCAAGTAAATTGGGTAACGAAGGTCGCCCAATGTTGATGCCGGAAAAGCTTCGGACTTTTGCGGCATCAACACTAGCCAAAAAATTGAATTGTAGAAGAAAGCCGAATAAAGAAAAGAAACAATTGAAGAGGAAACCGGAATGTAAATAAACTGCACCAAAACGAACGATGAAAAAATAATCAAGTTGTTCTTCCTGATGACAATACATACAATGATGTCGATTTTGGTATCATTTGTATGAGAGCAGTGCCACGCAAACTTAGGCTTTATTTATTGGTCTATTTTTCAGATTTTCAAAAGTGTCCTAACTTAGACTTAGAAATTTTTTTTTCGGCCAAAAAAGTTGTCATTGTTAAAACGACTATAAATTATGACTCGATCACGATATCTCATAACTTTCTACAAAGCAAAGTTGTGATCTATCTACACCTTTTTAGTGATTTATCTAAGTTCCTTTACGACATTCCCTTGGAAATTTCATGACTCTAGCCAAAGAAATAACGGACTTCCAATTGGTTTGCGGTTCTACTTATCCAATAATTATTCAGATCGGATAGAATAACCACAGGAATATGACCTATATTTATACACGAGCTATATAAATTCATATTATAAAAAATGTCCTCAATCTGAGATGACTAATATTCAATATAATACCAACAAAGTAGAATTTAAATATATTTATAAATATAGAACCCTAGAGGGTTATCCAGGAATGGGAGGTTATTCAAGAAGAATCTGTACAAAGTAAGGAATGTACTGTACATCATCCCAAAAAAACGAGCGTTATGGAATAATAATATTGAAAGTTCGGAAAAATTGATTTGCCGATATTGGATATTAGACACTGGCACATAATATTGATAGACAATAAAAGTTAATCTATGGAGATATGGAATTTTTTTGGAATGTAAATTGAGAACGATGGTTTTGTTATTTCTCTTACCATGATAATATTTGTAAAAAAGATTGATAGGAAAATTATGATTTTTCATGTCGATGCCAATGAAATTCCTAAGGTTTTCCTATAAACAATCGGAATTTTCTTTATTTACTCATATCCCGCAGAAAATCTGCGTCGAATAAAACCAAATTTTTAATTGCATATGTATATTCTTATTAAATAACTAGCTGATCCCGCAAACTCCGTTCCCATGCAAAATGTACTGAAAATGAAATTTTCTGAATTTTCAAATTTTCTGGGCTGGATTACCTTTCTGGGCCGGATATGAACGCAACAAAAAAAATTGGGGACAAATCGGACAAACCGTTGATGAGTTATGTGCGTACACACGAACATCATTCTATTTTATATATAATAATTATGTATATAGATTTCTGAAATTTCTGAAATTCAAGCCTATAGCAAAACTGCTTCAATAAAATTTCGTAATACTTATCAAACAAAATCATCATTAGAAATTACATAAGCTTTTATTTTTATTGTTATTTTTCGGATTTAAAAGAAAATTCGCACCGACGAACCATCGATCATTCTTGGAGAAGTTTCCCCTAGATATAATATTGGATGGAAAATGAAAAGAAAATTTTTGAAAGTCACGCCCTTATACTCCACTGGCTCTTCTCTGGGAAACTTTGTTTTATATAGAAAAGTTTTAGTTGAAAAAAAAAAAGAAAAACAGGAATAGAAATACAAAACCTCGAGAAAACATTTGCAGAAAAGAAAACCCATCACGTTTAGCTTATTTTTCGGGTCGGTTATCGAATAAATGGGGTCTTAAAATAAGAACAAATGTTAGGCATAAACAGGGAAAATATAATGGAACGTCTACCCATCCCAAGCTTTCCAAATCTACCGAATCTACATCCCATCAAGCATGATATTTAATTTGCACAAAAAATTCAATGTCCATGACAAGAATAGAATAGAATCCAATCAATTGAAGTGACTTATGGGAATGAAAGGCAAACCTTTTCATCATAATAATTTGTTTAGTTATATAACTGCCTCTATACTTAACCTACCTTAAATTTTAGTCATCCAGCCAACAATAAAAAAACCCTTTTCTTCCCGTAACACCATTACACCACTGTGACTTAACCAATAACATATAATTTTCGTATTCTTCAATCCCGTCCTTGACATGTCGTTCTCACAATTCTTATTTCCCTCACTGCTCAACAAACATGGACCTCCTATATCCGTTTTAACCGATTATCATAACCCATTCATGCTTATTCAAAAAAAATACAGACAAAAATGAAAAACTTTTCCCCCAAAAAAGGTGAAATGAAAAGCGGAAAATCACATTAAACCGAAAAATCATTTGTCACGAGCAACGGTGTAAACTAACAATTTAGCTCATCTTTTTTCAATGGATTTTCCGTCCCCTAACCACAAATATCGGGGAGGGGGCTGGTAAAATTTAAGTACTGGGAATAAAAAGAACCGGAAGAGAAAAAAAAAACTGTCTTGTCATTTTCTATTACCCCAAAACAGACAACCAAACCGTTCTCCCGGTACAAATTTATGGGCTCGAAATGAAAAAAAACGTATAATACGAAAGAATGTTCTATCTATTTTATCTAGATATCCTATATGGTTAAATATTACCCCGCAAGTGATAGTAGAATTTAGATTCAAGTTGAGGATATAAAAAAATAAAGCAGAAAGGCGACCCTTCTCACCTTGTACAACTCATACAACATTCGAGTGTCATCATTTCCTATATAAACCAGCCCTTTATCTATAACATACCGTTAACTGTTAGAAGTTATATATGTATTGTATATTTCTGGAAATATTATATTAGAGATGATTGATAAGTATTGGTGTATCAGTATTGAAAAGTATAGTTAAATCATAATACATCTCACTTTTCAATCGAACTAATATATACCAGTTAAGAAAGCAATACGGTCCCGCTAATGGATTTGTGGATGGATACCTAGTACGTTGAATTAAATGCATATTATCTTCGATAAAAAATACTCCACATATGGTGGTTAGGACGGATGGATTATACCCTTAAATCGCGGGGTGGGGAGGAATGAAAATTGGCAAAACAAAGTTAAAACGAGAAAAATTGTACGAGTAATGTTAAGGTTTTGGTAGGGCTGCCTGAAGAAGTGAAGAGTGCAAATGAACGAAATAATAAATTCCCCATTCGCCGGAAATGTGATGGGAAAATGTTCCCAATGATGGTGTGAAAATGAAAATAGATTTTCGCACCCCATTTCCCGTACATATGTGATTGGTTGATAATATTTATACGCAATTTAAATTGATAGGTTTTCCAAATCAAATAACGAACAAAAAATAATAAATTGTAAACGGAGATGAATTGGAAAACGTACCATATGTACGTTGTGTCATCAGAAAATTTTAATACGGGCCGGACTGGAGCAAGGATTACTCCACTTTTAAGATTTAAATTTTCTCTAAACTGGTACTCCAGAATTCATCGTAAGAATATACTTCCCTCGAACATTTTCTCTGAAAGGTTAGATTACATTCCAATTAGGATTACACCTAGCCTAGCCTACCTAAATTCTAAAGAAAATATTCCATTCGTAAGAACTGTTCTGTGTTAGGTATACTTTACATTCACTGTAAATGAACGGAAATCACTTGAAAAAGCTATATTAAATAGAAAGAAAGTAATTAGATTTATCTAATAAGTAAATTTTAAAAGAAGAATTTTCCCTTATCTCCTTTTCCCTCCTTTATTAAACTAGTTAGTATGTTTACGTGCCAACGTATACCTATTGATGGTGAAAACATACGGGCAAAATCGTTAAACTTTTTAAAGCAATATATTTCAGAATTTCTCTTCTTCGTTCCACCGACAATATTCCCTATGCGTGTTTGTCAGTTTATGATGATGATGCCTTCAGATTAAGTAAGAAAAAAAGTCGAAAATAGGAAAAAAGAAAACAGTTTTCCCTACAGAGTATTATACCGAGGTTGATCTCGTTTAGCATGATGATGGGTGATGATGAGCAAACTCTTAAATGATGATACTTTAATACCATAAATATGTGTGACTCTATATTGTTAAATAAGTGGTTTGGTATATTTATTTAGAAGCTACTGAAAAGAGAAAAGAAAATTAGAAAAATAAAAAACATTCATTTCACCTTTTTTATGTATACTCGGTATATGAATTGAATGAATTAGGATCCAATATAAACGAAATCAATCAAATACTTTTACTTAGTAATGATCCCTTACATTAGCGACATTGAACCACTGTTACCACAAGATTTACAATGAAATCTTGTAATGTACCAGGAAATTACTGTAATTCCCATTCACATACCCTCTCAATTTTCTGATAATAATTTAGCAGTACGGGACATTTCTATAGTTTGAATGGAAATTCCTGATAAGTAAATTATAAACCGCCAGCCAATAATTTTTTAAGTGTATTAACCATCATTCAATAAAGGCAAATTTTCTATTCTATTATCATGAAAGGTGATTTAAAATATCGATAAAAACCCCCGACGTATGATGATAGTAGTTGGTTATATAAGAATACCGACATTATGAACCCGATACTTAATGGAAAAAATATATAAAGGGATAAGAAAAAAATTGTATTGTACCGATTTATAAGATTGGATTGATATGAAATTACCTTTCGATATAATACTTTTCTCCTACCCATATCCTTCAGAGGGTAACGCTTCTGTAACACTTAAATATCTCAATTTTCATACATCGAATAGCCAATCAAACCATAAATTGTATACTTAAACATTGTATGATAATGTACTCCAAATTCGAACATTTTACAAAATTAGAGAAGTCTATTGTCTGACAGAATCAGGTCCTTATACAATGGCATACAAATTTATATTGTATTTGTGGCATTCCAACAGATAAAGAGATGGTATCAGGAAGATATCAAGTGGATTTGATGGTTTTAAACTATACGATTTTCTTGAATGGGAAACCAATTTCAAAGTAATATGATTATTATATTATTAATGTCACTATAAACCAGGCATGGCCAGACTTTTATTAATGAAGATCGATGCAACCTGAATATACAATGCAAGATCGACTAAACGTATACATACGGCCGGCGAGAGTGGATCAACGACATACAATAAAAAACGAAATCTAGTAATTTTTATAATTTTATTTTTTTGCTCCAATTATTCCTTTTTCAGGTACTGTAATGGTATGGAAAACGACTTCCGGTATATGGTGCCACTTAATTTTTGTTGCATCAGAAAAGATCGAAATGAATATTATAATTGAAAGGTTGATTACAAATATGGGGTTTTTCACAATATACAATCTTAAAAACAAAATCAAATTTCGATTATATAATTTCATAAATCGGGCTCCAACAATTTACGGGCCTGAAGTGCTACATCATCATCATCTATACTATACCTTTTACTCATCGAGGGAGCATAGTTGCTTCCATATGGAAATTTCTGTGACTTATTTCGATTATTAACGATTTGAGGCTAGGTAGTCAATCTAGCGCTCAACCGTATTTGTTGTTTCTTTATTTTGATCATTTAATCCATTGCTGTT
>JANTOP010044035.1:0-10340 GCA_027564815.1 Symmerus nobilis | reverse complement strand
ATTTTTAAAGTCAGCTACAAAAAGCCATACAAAATAGTTGAAAAATAGTTATAAATAACTACTTTTTTCTTTGGGTGATATAGAAATTTTATATTGCGTCTGGCGAGTAGTTAGCAATAATAAATGCGCCTGGCGATTTAAATTTAGGCATTGTAAGGTAGCAAAGATTAATTTAAAGAAAAGAAAATCGATCGTTTAAAAGTGGTACTTTGCAAAAACCCTTGGAAGGCTCACTGCGCTGTACCGCAATGCAGGCGGGAAGACAGACTTGCCGAAATAGAATCAAGACAAGGTCTTCAAACGGTTAATAACAGAATCATTTGATATAAAATGACGTGGGTAAAATCTTCACTGTCTCTCCGTCTAAAATTGATTATATGTATGTTCATTAATTTGCTTAATAATCGATGAAGTAATGCTGGAGAAGTGGACAGCCACATTTAATAAAATTAGGGTAATGAAAATACGTACCATAGGTATATTTGTCTCTTTCTTAAAAAAAATCTTAATAATCGATTATTTCAAGTCCCGATTATCTGCAATCACTAGCCTACATGTGTGGTAAAAATGAACCCAATCGGGCGGGACAAGTACATATCCCTTCCTTGTTAGTAAAATCCTGGTTGATTAGTATTCAAGGACGTTGTACGTAGGTCCTGAATATACTTCACTATATAGACTGTAACGAATTACAGGCTGCGCAACATATTTAGGGAACGATTAATATTCCTCCAAGGAGTATGTCACAGATACTGATGATGATGATTTCAACAATCCCAACATTTATTTTAAAATAGCCGTTTATTGACGTCTTTCCTACTAATTGTATACATATGTATCTGTATGACATAATATGTTTTACAAGTATTATATATAGTGTCGTTGTCCCCAGCCTCGTACTTATTTGCATGATAAAATTTGTATCCATATTCACACTTTTTTAACACATCGTTTAAAAAACGCTCGTTTCCCAAACAGATTCTCTATCTTAACGACCACAAATCAACAAATTCATAAACACATTCGTTGAACGGATAATTGAATATCCACAACATGTTTCATTCTGAATATTAAACACATAATTATAGGACCATCCCATGTACATACATTTCACAGGAAACTGATGCGTTGTTAGATTTTCAACCGCAAAGAGTGTCCAGCATCTCCCCATATGATGATTATTATTATAGCCTGTGATTATTATTATGTATCTACACATATACAGCGGAAATATTTATGGAGTATTAATGATGTGGGGAAAGTATCTACTAACCGACCATATTATTCAAAAGATGTCCTTTTCTCTACTTAACCCTACTTATCAGCTTATGTCTTTTCAAATGTTTGGAGTTTCGGGTTTATATATTTATTCAGGGTCTAATTCCCATATAAATTTGTGCAAATTCCAAATTTTATTGGAACATGGTGTCTCTAGGTTAAACAGAAAATACATCAAATCAGAAATGTAAGACTGATCGAATTGTAAACTCAAGCTAAATTTTATCAATCCATATCATTATATTCATAATAATATCTTTAAATATACGGTGTGCCCTGCAGTGAAATTCTATAAGGCGAACGCCAACGAATTTGACTGTCGAACGACAAAAACGTATGCTACTAGAATACTAATACTAGACGAGTCGACTAAAAACCCATTGTAAACTAACTGCGTGGATAAATTAAGCATGCATTTTTATTGTAAGTATTATCGAGGGGGTAACTACTTGAAGAAAATGTGTACCATGAATTCCAAATTCCATGTGAATTTCAAATGAATTTCAAATGAATTCCATCAAGATATACCATGAATTCCAAAAGTACATAGTTACTCTCTCGATTTTTATCAAATCGACTCGACACGACTCGATCATACTCCCACACCTAATCAGCTCATAGTCCAAAAAAAAAAAATAAAATTATTCCAATCGCTAATAATACATTCTACATAAATAATATAAATTAAATCAATCAGATTTATCTGATAGAATGAAACCGTGGCCAATAATAGCTATAGTTAATTAAATTGAAGACACGAGTGAATGAAGTAGCTGTGTTGAAATATTTCGCAAATCAACTTTTACATGAATGAGTTATCGACTGAATAGAATTATGGACACGAAATAGAAAAGCTAAATGTTCGTTATGTTGAATAATAAAAATTATATATCCTACTTTCCATGTGACCCCCACTTGGGGGGTGGCCACCCCTGAACGCATTACCACATTAATATTTACCTCCTTTCAATATAACTGATCGAATTATTATCCGATTTTAACGAAATAAATTTTTAATTTTATTGGTTTAAATCTCTAGTTGACCATTTTTTTGGTTTTCCCCTAAATAAAAATTAGGACTGAAGAACTACCACCCAAAGTGAAATACCTGTTTCTTGCAGATAAAATGGTTCAAGATGGCGTCCAATGTTAAAGTAATGTATAGGGGAGTTGTTCGTTGTGTCAAGGTGGACATAGGAAAAATGTTGAAAAAAATTGCTGCCTGCCAATAGATGGCGCTGATGGTAAATATCAGTTTTGCCTATAAATAAAAACTAAATGGCATCTGACGTCAAAGTGATGTATGGGAAAGTTATTCGCATGATCGAAATGGAGTTCGGAAAAATGCCGTCGCCTACCGATAGATGGCGCTGATGATCGAAAGAAAATTTTATTTTGCGAATTGTGCACGGTAGATGGTAGCTGGTGTAGGAAACATACCCCAAATTTAACATTTACGACAAAATTAGTCAGCATGCAAAAGTCCTTCCTACAAACATATACAGTAGGTGGAATCGAGCGTCAAAAAATTGAACTTTGTCCAAAATGTTGTTCCGGTTGCGTGGGATTGGAAAGTAATATACTAAAAAGTTGTTGCCCACCCGATTGCCCATCCATTGATGTAGCAGCAGCAGCAGCGCCATATACAGTTTGGTTAACCTTTTCACGGCGAAAAAATAATTTTTCGGGAGTGTTACCCGAAATATTGATCAAACGATTGCAATTCGCGTAGCAATCGATTGGCGACGGAATTTTTTCGCAAACCCTCTTAATAAAAAATCGATTTTTTCAAAAAAAGGGTGGAGCCCATCAAACTCTCTTAAAACGGGACATTTTGACTTTTGAACACCGATTGCCGAAAATTTTGTTCGGAGGCAAAAAAAAACTTGTGTTCTATGAAAGTTACGTAGATAATTTCTCCACAATACAAAAGTAAAAAATTTCGAATAGCTCTTTCATTCTTTTTGGAACAAAAAAATAAATATTTCTGAACATCGTCTCTAGCGGAGTGGGAGAGAGGAAACTTGCGAGTTTACATTTTTGTTAGATATACTTGTAGAATGGAAATACCTATCGATTGATACTAAATACTTAGAGGCGTTCATACAAAAAAAAAAAAATTTTAAAAAAATCAATTCAAATTAAAAATTTTTTTTTTCGCCAGTGCATTCCCAATTTTCTATACGAATTATTCACAATTATATGTCGAATTCGATTGGAGTTCACCGATGCACACTTTCTATGTGCATGTCTTTCTATCTAATGCTAAACTTGAACACATAAGTGAAAGGTGTGCACCAGTGAAGTTCAATCGAATTCGACAATAGTCACGCACTTTCGAGAAATTCATAAGGTGCGGTGTACACTTTGTATGTTCATCTCTTTCTATCTTATGTGAAATTAGAAAACATTGGAGTGAAGTGTACACCGCGTATCTGTGTAGGTTAGGTTAGTGTGACAAAGTTATTGGGTAAGCAAGTAGAGTAAAATTTACCTTTTATTTATTCGTTTCTGAGTAGTGCTCAATGGGTGACTTTCTTCAAATTTAGGCGCAAGTATTATTGCCGTAGACGGAACTGGGAAAAGTTGATTCGGTCTTTCACCATCATCTTGAAAATTAAAAAAATGTAAATTATGACACTTCATTTTTGTAGCAAATGTATTCCAAGAAAGAGGCGTTTTCTCTACGTCTAAACAATGCTGTTTGTAGGCTCGGTAGAGATGAGTTTTGGTGGGGAACTTTTCATCGACATATAATTTTGATAATCGTTTTTTTCCCGTGCTCGTAGTGAATTTTGGCAAATCGTTAAACCAATTGTACAGGTATTGAATGTCTTCTTCCTTTCGGTTGACGTATGGTCGTTTATTCTTCGACTTTGTAGGAAGGTACAAACCATATTGACTGCCAGTAACCCATTTTAAAATTGAATGTTCTTTCATGCCCAACGTATTCAGAAACATCTTCTTGCAAACTCTCTTGCAAATATTGTCGGTAGTCGGTAGACTATATTCTATAGTGAAAGTTCGTCTTGATACCAAATCAGGATCCTTCCTTTTCCTCGATCGTTTTGTAGATGTCCGCCGTACCAAACTGTTAACGTAAATTTTCCGATTATTCCAATCCATATTCCAGAATTTATTGAAAATAATTAAACGACATTCGTCCGAAAATTCATTACATTTTCGTGCATATGGTTTAGCTTTATTCGGTCGATAATAAATCAATGGAAACTCGCTCTTCGTTTTTACGTTTGAACAATTACAACGAGGTCCAATTGTACGAGAACTTCGTTCAACATCAATTTTTGTACCCGTGTTTGTTCGCATAGAACTAACGTACGATTTGCCAGCCATACGAAGCATTTTATTTTCCAAACGTCTATTGATACCTTTCGCTTTCGACTTTCGAGTTGTTGTCGTGGGAGTTCTCAATGAAGTTACATTCTCCGTTGATGTTTTTTCGGTCTCATCAACAGGATCATTGGGAACAAACGTAATTGTAATTGGGGCTGATGTAATTCCCGTTTCGGAAGGGAAATAATCATCGTGACGCTCTACAACTAAATTATGTGTTAGTAAATCTTTAATTTATCTATTTATTAGGAAAGATTAAAATTCTTAAAATTTACCAGTTGCTCCAGTGGGAAGAGACGATTCGCCACTAACTGGATAAAATTGAACGACGGGAATATTATATTCGGCTATTGTTTGATTTTTTAATCCTGAAATAGTCACTGACATCTTATCTTGGATTTTGGATTTCCGAGATGATCACTTCTAATATTACAGTTTCTCCTCTTGCTTGTTTCTCGCTACCAGACAATTAATTGAAATTAATCAAAAATAAATTTCCTACTTCTTTTTACTTTAAATCAGTGCCATTCCTGTCTATTTAGTAGTAATGTGCAAAAAGTATCAATCTGATACAAATGTATCCGATCCAATTTATCCGACATATACTTTTAAAATATACCCGATACTTATGCGTTTGGAATTTCCCAAACAAATCTGTGGCTCCAAGCATTAACCGCTTAAGTCGACTTAAGACGAAATTAAGTTATGAACACCATCGTATTCTCCATGTACGATTACGTATACCCACAAAAATTTTCAACCGAATTCTTTAATTTGACCAAAATATAGCTATTTGAAGAAATGCATAACCGCGTAAGTTCATGTTTCGGAATAAATTTATAAAACTTTAAATCGGTCGCTTGGAGACACAGAAATCTAATGCATGAATCTATCGAATTCATGTAGGTCACATTCAAATAGGTCAAATTTCTACGAAAGTATGGGTATCGGTTGTAAAATATCCTATACTTGGTTAGGAAGTATCCGATAGAATCCGATACCAAAATAAACCGATACTCCCCATCACTACTATTTAGAAGTGAAAACTTATAATGCGTGACGTCATATATACTTGGCAGAGTTGTATACCTACAACTAGATTGTTACATAGTAAACACGGTACCATATACCAAGGGTGGGCAACCCTTTAATAATTTGGGCCAGAATAATTTTTACGTTTTTGCCGCGGGTCATAGCAGTTAATTGACAAATTCTTGCGACCTGTAATTTTTAGTCTACAAATATGAAATAAATAAAAAAAAGAAGTTAAGTAATACATTTATTTCTCTTATCGCTTTCGACAAACTACAAAGAATTGGACAAAATAACTATTAATCATAAAACAATAAATGGGCATGAATAAGCGAAAAACGTATTTATATAATGCGACATCTGCATCTGGAGCAGCAAAGATTTTGTTAGCATTTCAATAAGCGTGAGTTGTTTTCTAAATGCGTATCGGTTATTTTGGTTCTGTACTTCGATTTCAAGTATGTACTTCATCTTAGAGAAAAGCTGTTCACATAGATGTGTTGAGCCAAATAATCAATAAATATACTTCAAATTATCAAATGAATGTGGAAATTAATCAGTCGACAGAACTTTATTAAACTCATGGACAGATGTAAAATTACATTTTTCTCTTAAACGGCCCATTCATTAACCGATTTCTATTCAACTTGGTTGGTTCAACTTATCAATTGTTCTCAAACAGGGCCACAGACTATTCAATTTCACTTCAACATGAAACTAAAATTATAAAAACAAATACGAAAATATGTTTCCGAATTGGTCACATGAGTATTTAACTATTTAACTGAAATTTATTGTTAGTTAACAACATAGCCATACACACATCAATTTCTCTTCAATAAATCCAAGTTGAATTGTATGCACATTCAACTTATCAATGGTTCATCCAACCACCCCACACACGTTACAATCGGTTGGCAAATTGATCAATTTGTTGAAGAGAAATTTAATAGTGAGTGGGGCCTTTTACATATACCCTCTCTTTGGGATCCAATAATATCATTTGAAATTTTTGGGGAACAGTTTCGATATCAGTGATGGAAAAGAGCAAGTTAAATAATATAAAATAAAAATAATTGAAAATAAATATTTTTCTTGTCGAAATCTTGAAAACGTATATCAAGTTCGGAATACACATAGAGAGAGTAAGAATATACATGGGATTTTTGTATCTGATACCGGCGCCTTAAAAGTGTTCCCACTGTGTCCCAAATCCTTAATTTTGCTCTAAATCAAGTTTCTCTAAACATTATTCGCATTTAGAAGCTATACGTTAATATTTCAATGGATATTCCTATATTTCTGAATATTTGCATTTTCGACTATGGTAACTTCTAGCCCCCATATCTCAGGAACCCCCACTAAGCTCAACTCCAATTCTTCACCAAACAATAACTTATGATTCAGGCTTATGATCAGACCCAATTGGGATACAATTGGGAGGGCGAAAAAACAGGCCGTTTTCAGCTATTTTTGGGGTCATACTTAACAAATTATTTTCTAGTTTTTATAACATGAATTTAATGAAGATATTTCCTAGCGTTTCAAGTTATTTTGATGTTGAATTTTATATTAAATTATTATTCATACAAAATTTGTGTGATTATATAATTTATTTATAGAGTTGACAATATTTTGAAATTGGAAGTCTATTAGAGATTCTAATAAAAAAATGTTGACTTTTCAACCGTTTAAAGATTTCTTAAATTATAATATATATAGTGCAATAGCGCCTGTTTGATTTCCCAAAATATACATTATGTTACAAGTTCTAACATTGAATTTATCCACAATCGAGAAGAAACACACACCCAGCTGTCACTACGAAGCTTGCTGCGTTTAATTAATTCCTTTTTGTTTTGCTTTTTATTGTGACGTGTTGTAAAATTTGTAGCTCGCTTGCTAAAGAAAAATTGTAAATTGTTTGAATAGGAAAGGAAGATTTCATTTGAATTGAAGGAAATATGAGAATAAAGTTTTTATAATAAATTGATATTTAAATTCTACAAATATTTAAGATTTATTTGATCAAATAAACTTGCACCGATAATGTCTGGATACAATAACGACTACTGGGCCAACCAACAAAATCAACAACAAAGTTATAACTTCAATATTCCAGAGCAATTTGGACAAGAACAATTGTAAGTTAAATAATTATTATAAAATTATTTGATTGTTTTAACAACGGAATTTAATTCTTCATATTTATGATAGAACCTTTCAGACATTTGAGGATAATCAATCGGAGAATGTATCCACGTATAATACGAATACTTCATATGCTGGATCATTTTATGATCCGAATGCTTCTTATGCGACCGGTGATATGTATACGTCCGGTACACGACAAACTGAATATAAGGGAAGTGAGTTTGATGACGAACCTCCATTACTTGAAGGTTAGATAAATGAAATATTTGATTATTAGAATGGAATAAATTTTAAATATATTTTTAGAACTTGGTATCAATCCTAGTCATATCATGCAAAAGGTGAGTACAATACATGATTTTTAAACTAACCCATATTATCGATTAGGCTTGAAGCTTATTCGCTTCAGACATTAATTTCTGTTTGTGCGATGATTTTGTCTGATTTCGCAAAAAAATATGTTGTTTATTCTTCAATGAAAATACACTAAAAACGACACACTAAAGATTAATGATGCTGCTTCATTAAGAACATAGCAACGGTATGCCCCGATATACAAGTTATACTCTCTTAGAAATTCCTCAAAATTAAGTCACATCCAATATTTACTTAAGTTATGCACCTATCTGAGGATGAAGTAGCCGAGGCTCTTTTTAATCTTGATGCTAAGAAAGGAAGAGGACATGATTGCATTTCTCCGCTTTGTGCCAAAAGATGTTTCTCATGTTTGACGGCTCGTCTATGCATTATTTTCAATAAGTTACTTCCCACTATAGTACACTCCGAGATGTATTTTACGGCTCCCAAATTTCTACTTACAACTATTTATTATTTATTAAATAAATTTTTTGCACGAATATGGCGGCACGATATGCATCTTTGTTTGGTTCAACATATATTTGTGAGCAAACCTTCACAATAATGAATTTAAATAAAAGCAAGATACGAACTCGTATTACGGACTTAAGCCTGGAAGATATCTTAAGGTTGGCTACAACATATTGGTTCCAAATATATCCAAAATTATTAAAAAATTGTAAAATAATATTTAATATGCATATTATATAATAGAATAGAATAGAATAGAGAACCTAGCGAGTCTAGAGTCGTCTTGAGTCCAACCATACACAATCACAAAGGATGTGTTCGGCCGTCGCCTCTTCATCTCCACAGATTCTACACACGTTATCCTGTGTTAAACCCACCTTATGCAGGTGCTTTTTCAAGTTACAGTGTCCATCAGTCAGTACTGGTATTTCCCTGATCTGGTTTCTAGTTAGATTTTAGGTATTATTTCGTTCTTTTTATAGAGTGCGTGACAATAAACGCCTTCGCATGGGTTTGTCCTTGAGGTTTCTCCCAGTACAATTTTGTTCTATTTTCTGCCCATTCTGATATCATTCTGCTTGCTGTGCACTTTGATATTCCACAGAATAGTTCTGGCTCATGGAAAGCTAATACGGCTCCTAACTTGGCCAGAAGATCAGCTTTTTCGTTACCTTCAATTCCTGTATGCCCCGGGACCCAAATTAGTTCAACCTTGTTGAGTTGGCTTAAGCCGTCTAGGACATTAAGGCAGTTTTGTACCAGTTTTGAGTTGATTTGGTAGGACTCCAGTGCCTTTAGAGCTGCCTGGCTGTCAGAGAAAATAACAATTTTTTTGTTGTATTGCATACTAATGCTTTCTCGTATACAGAATCCTATAGCGTAGACTTCGGAATAGAGTGGCATGTTGCCCGAGATTTCTAGCGAACTGAGATTTTCGTTTTAGCCAATATTATATAAAAAAATCTTATTTGTGGCCCGCAGTAAAGTCATTTTATTTTAATTTGGCTTGTCACTTAAAAAATCTGTGCATCCATTCTCTACCGTAACCCCAATACAGTAATCAAGGAATAATGTTGTAAATTACCGGGCTGACGCACTTCTCTTAATCCTAGGGAAGCTGTTTGAATCGATTGTCTGCAACATTATGTACCTTTAGGTGACACATATCCTGTCTTCATGTCAGAACGGATTTCTAATTAGCCTGACGACATAAAAAAATGATAAGCATTTGGTGTTATTGTTGGTCTAAACCTAATCGGTTGTCATTGGCGATTAATTTCAGTTTAAATAAGTTGACAATGGATGTTTATGTAATTGCAATGTATTATACACAAGTTTCCGTAATATTATATATATGTATGTGTTGCCAAAGAAACATATATTGTATTGAGATAATAATTTCTGACGACACTTGGATTCGAACCGGCAACCTCCCTCTACAAAAGCGGGAGGTTGTCTTACCCTTCACGCCAATGAAGAGGTTAACAGTTTAACAAAAAAGGGTTGAATGATTAACTTTCTAGAATAATTTTTTGCTTCACAAATCTCAAAAGTCACATTAAAGTCATCGAGAAAAGATACATTGAATGTTAATGTAAAACGGCTTGCGGGGTTAGTCCTTAAGGCTCAAGTATCGATAGGTATAAAATTAAATTTCTGTTTCAAAATTCTTATTAGATTAGCCACATGACCGT
>JANTOP010044024.1:0-10342 GCA_027564815.1 Symmerus nobilis | reverse complement strand
ATTTCTGGCAATTGAAGGTACGTGATTTGTATAGTTGATTTCCAGTACTTTCGTGGAAAATATACAATTTTGGGGTTATTTGTTGGGCAGACACTTCACCATATACACCGACCACAAACAAAGGGAGGAGAACAGCATATAACTAATTCAGACTCGATCTAGGACCAGGGCGCTGAAAGAACGAGCCGGTCCAGACACAGAAACCGAGGAAAAAATGTTAATACCCGAAAGGAATACCAAAGATATAGTGGTTAGTCATCCCGTATCTAAACCTGAGGTCATAAGGAACGACACCGAAAAAAAACACTGTTACGGGACTACCATGACTTACCCCTTGCGGGACACCAAGGGGTTAAGAGAACCTTAAATAGGTTACAACAAAATTACCGCTGGACAGGATTTAAAAAGGACGTAAAAAATTACATAAAAAATTGCGGACTATTCCAGAAAAACAAGGGGTCACCACTCACCAAAATGCCAATTAAAATCACCGACACGGCATATAAACCTTTCCAAAAGGTTTACCTAGACATTGTAAGTCCATTACCCGAAACCCTGACTGGAAACCAATATATTTTATCGTTCGAAGACGACCTAACCAGGTTCGTGGATTTCGTACCAATCCCCAACGCCGAAGCAGAGACGGTAGCTGATGCTTTCTATAACGAGATCATCACTCGTCCAGGCTAGTGATAACCGATAAGGGGACAAATTTCACCAGTCATCTCTTCAAGAGAATATGTAAATTGCTTGAAGTTCATAAGTACGAAACCACAGCATATCGGCCACAATCAAACGGTACCCTAGAAAGGAGTCACCGCGGACTGGCAGAATACCTGAGAAACTTCGTGGGAACTAGCCACCATAGCTGGGACATGTGGTTGAGAGCCGCTGCTCACGTCCACAACAATTCAATAAACTCGGCCACCAGGTTGACGCCGATGGAATGTTTATACGGCTTCACCACCCGGCTGCCTAATAACTTAAACAGACCTCCCGAACCCCTGTACAATCCGGATGATTACTGTGCAACTTTAAAATATAAGTTGCAAAAAACCCACGAAATCGCGCGGAAAAATATCATTGACATGAAGGAAATAGCCAAATGCGAGTACGATAAAAAAATTAACCCAATAAAATTTAATATTGGCGATAAAGTCCTCTTACGAAACGGTGTCAGAGTAAACAAATTCAGTGAGCTATGGCTAGGTCCATACAAAGTCATCAACATACGTTCACCGATAAATACAGTAATTAAGGTGAAACATAAAGCTAGGAAAATTCATAATAATAGATTAAAGCTGTTTTCGCAGTAAAACATCCACCTATCAGTAATATATAACCCCATTCCTAACTATATATTTATATACATTATATTATGCTATATAGATACATCATAGCTCACGTTATATTACATATGCATAGTAACATATTATACTCTACTCAAATTAAACTTAGGCATATTTAACACTTAGCTAATTAGTGATAATTTCAATAGACATTGTTTACCACGTAAGGCCACCCTAAGGCGGTAAAAATCCATCCAAATCCCAGTGTGAATCCTTACAAAATTAATTCTGTTTTACAACTAAGTCTAGGTAAAACAATGTTAAGATTAGTCAACCCAATTACCAGAGTCAGCACTATTCGCGGTAACAATGCGAAGAGGATGGTGATAAGAAATCAGCCATCAAGAAAATTTTTTTTTATTGCCCCAATACCATAGGATAGAATCAATACAGAGTCGTTGGGGACAGTCAGGCCAGAAAGAGAAACATTGGAACTATGGAAAACCCATGCGTCGTTCATCAGGACCGATGACAGGGAATGCAAGCGGTTATACCCTCTTATTAATAAAACTATATTACAAATTTCTTTTACCGGGTGAAATTAAAAGACCGATTTATAATAATTCAAAAAATTCATTTTTTTTGATTTGATTGTAAAATATAAATTTTTAATAAAATTTGAAATTTTTTTTAAAATTGCCTGAATTCCTCGCAATCCGAATCGGAATCGGACGTACATCCAAAATACTCTGGGGTCACCGGATCATAGGACGGCGACCCCATCTCCAACTTAGGGATCTCAATCGGATCCGCTGTGAGATCGATGATGTCTTCCGGGGGAACCAACGAGAGTAGCTGGACGTTAGACGGTAGCACCAAGTCCCAAAAGGCAGGGGACCCCAGCCTTGTATACTCCGTCAGGGTCGCCAAATTGTTGTAACCTCCGTGACAGAAGAGGAGGTCTGCAGGTTACAAGACCGTGTCTCGGCTAAGGGCCTGTAGGGTTGATGATGTCGGAATAAAACACAATCAGGTAAAGTAAGGTTGTTCGTTTATTTACTGATTTTACAACAACTTATGTACTAACATTTTTTAATCAGTTATTTAAACGTGGTGATTCTATCACTTTAAAACCGGGATTAAAAATGTTTTTTTTACTAAATATTGGCCAGCTTACATTCTATAAAATTAATATTTTGTTTAGAAAATTTCTAGCCAACTTACATTCTATCACTTTAAAACTTCTAGATTTATTTTACCCTTTTTCGGATGTCACAATTATCTCACTTGTTAGTTTTTACAATATTTTTAATTAATTAATTCTTGATTTTCTTGTGAACCCGTTTTTATAGCCCCGTTTCTGCTGACTCAGCCAGTGGACTTTGCCCCTGACTTAGCCAGTGGACTTTGCCCTGGCTGAGTGGGGCTGTAAATTTGGAATGGATTCTTAAAATTTGGAATGGATTCTTAAAATTTGGGGAAAATTACGTTAATTTGCCAATTGGAACTGGGGGTTTTCCATTTTACCAAAAGGATTTTGCGTAGAGGGTATTTTTGTTATATTAAATTTAATTAATTTATATAGATATAGATCATGTGGAAGAAGGGATTTTGGATAATTTAATTGATTTATCTAGCTATCTATATAGGCAAGTCATATGCCAATTCATTATACAATCTGTGGGAGGGGGAATTTTGATAATTGATTTACCTATATATCTATATATGTAGGTAAATCATATGTTAATTAATTCATTGTTCGAATTTTCTGCTACTAAACCACACAACACAACTAATCAATCTGTTCCCATAATGTCTACAAAGTCTACGATCGGACTTTGTACCTTGCATATTTCAGGAGGGTTTGTACCAGAATTGTACATGCCCACTATCCAGGTTTGACTTACTTGGTTTTGACATGGAATAGTGCATGCCGCACATTCCGGTCACAATATAGGCAATTAAACGTAAATGGTCTCCAAAAAATTAACACCCGACAAACGTCTAGATTACTATCAATGCCCGAACCTCATATGTACTGTGCGAACTTAGCAAATTGTAAAGCTGTGCAATTCGCACACCAACGTTGACTTGACGAATTAATAATCAAACAAGCTACCAAGAAAGTAATTTTATGAATTTTAAATAAGTAACAAGCGCAAGACCATATAGGTTAACTTAAATTAGGACAAAAAATACTCCATTTTAAACAGGATGAAACGAAATCGCAAAAACACGAAAGAATTAATATTTAGTGATACGCATAGGACACAATTATTTATCGATTATTATGAATTAGTGATGAATAAAACGGAAATTTGTTAGAAAAATGTAACAAAAACCAAACCTAAAGAACCATGACGTTGTTATTCCTCCTTTCTTTCTATTTTCTTTTTGCTCTTTATTTCCATAAAATGAAATCAACCCAAACTGACTTACTTTAGGTAGAAAACACAATTTATTATATCCAAATTTTCTGATTACAGCAATTTTCTTTTGATCAATAATATGAAATCAACCCAAACGGATTTACCTTAGATAGAAAACACAATTTTATATATCCAAATTTTGTGATTACAGCAATTTTCTTTTGTCCGCGCGTTTTCAAGTTTAAAAGAACACTCGCTCAATATATTTTTTAGGAGATCGTCCGACCGAAAAATACGGACGATCCCCCTACCTTTTTTCTTTCGCCGCGACAAACCTTTCCACAATGTAATTAAATGCCCTGTCGGCACTTAATTACATTCCTCATTATATTTCTCATACAAAGTATGGGAATATATTCTTCCATACTTTGTTAATTGATATCGTTTTTCCGTTCCACTTTGAATTGTTTATTTTAATTTAAATGCGTTGTCCGCATTTTAAATGATTTACTTTACCCAAATGCAACTATGTTGCGGGGGTTTTCGCCGAGATGGTACAAGTCCACATATTTTTGACTTTGAATAACCTCAAAGTCATTTCATGGACTTTGTACCATCCGTATGAGAGGGTTCGTGTCCAAGTAGCGCAAGTCCGCCACTAAGATCACAACATCCCTCCCCCCTCACGAAGTTGAGTCCTTCCTTAGGAATGACTCAACTGTATTCGTTCTTAGTATTCCCCATCGCTGATTTGCATTTCCCGGGATATCAATACGACCTGTTTGTCGCTCGTCACAATTGCAATTATCCGATTTCATGCAGTTATAATAAAAAAAAAACTTTAAGTCATTATTCCCGTACGCTTTTCCGATTTGATTTACGATCTTTCGTTGTCAGTGTTTTCATGCAATTATATAAAAAATTTTAACTAATTATTCCCATTTGGTTTTTACAATTTTTTTTTTGTGTTTTCATGCAATATTTTAAAAATTTCAGCTTATTATTCCCATTACGTTTACAATTTTTATTTTTTCTTTCTTTTGTTCTCATGCAATATTTAAAAAATTTCTAATAACTACTCCCATTACGTTTACAATATTTATCTTTTGTTTTCATGCCATAAAAAAAAAATTCTTACTTTTAACCGACTACTCGATGATATGGTCTCCATGTCCCCCGACATATAGACTTTGCCCTTTGGTGTGGCATTATGAAATGAATTTCCTACGACCTGGAAATGGCCTGAGCAACATGGTCATGATGAGAGTGTTGACCGTGAACCGGATCACCACACAGATATCAATGAAAAAGATGAGAAACACACATGTGGCCATGATTGTTGCAAATGCTGGCCAAATACGATATTCCGTCTTCGACGAAGTTGATAAAATGTTGAAAAATTATTATAAATGTCCAGGGAAATCACACGTGGATTTCCGGAGCCAACGCTCATGTATAATACGCCAACCCATACATGATGAACAAACGATAAATGTAAACGATAACTTCCATTACGATATTTTATTTTTGATGAAGCAGATAAAATGTTGAACAAATGATTATAAATGGCCAGGGAAATCACACCTGGATTTCCGGAGCCAACGCTCATGTATAATACGCCAACCCATACGTGATAAACAAACGATAAATGTAAACGATACCTTCCAATCACGATATTTTGTATTTGACGAAGATGATAAACAAACGATAAATGTAAACGATACGCCCCACCGGCGCAATAAAACCCCAAATTCCGATCAATTATTGTATTCACCAAAAAAAAATTTTACGTTTCCTGAGTGAGGGAATTATTCCACCTGGTAAAAAGAGATATAAAAAGTCGATTAGTAGTATAGCCCTAAATTCATTTGTCTCTAAGATTTGATTTGATTACATCTACTCATGCTTTCATGCCTATTTACATGTTAATACTTTTCCCCCCTTTTTTTTTTTTTTTTTTTTTTTGATATATTACTTTCATGTTTCTTACCGTTAGCCCATGCAAATTGAATACGAATAAAATTAATTACTAACGTTAAACCACCAATAACATATACTAAATCAAAAGTTAATTAAGCTTCTCGGGCGGGGGCTTCTCGGGGGTTTTTTTATTATATTTTTTTTTTTATATTTTGGCTTTCCATGCTGCAATGGATATGGCTGCCCGTTGTTGTGTAGTCTCTATTTGTGACGAATTTGGTTTAAGGATCTCTCTTCCGCTGTGACTTACATTGGGTTTTTCATTTTGCTGTGGCTGCTGTATTGTCATTGATATGTTTGTTTTTTGCCTGCTCGATCTCGTCTTCGTCCAATACCAAATTCCTACTGCTATTGATACGACCGCCACTACTGTTATTATTATTGCTGTATTTCCGACATATGTTTGAATGCGATGTTGGTTCAGCATTTGTCTGTTCGCTTCTCGTACGCGATCTGCCTCGTTCCAGACATTCCTTAGTTCCGAAAGGGATCTCCGTTCATTATTTAGCTTACCCATAAACTCCTGGTAGTTACTCACTAACTACTAACATTCTTGTATTGTTTTTCTTTCCTATTATTTGGTTTCGCTCCAGGAACTCGTTTTTTATTCCCACAGTGTTTATTGTCGTGTTCATTTTCCACTTTCTCCCAGGACTTTTTCAGTTCGGTTAGCGATTTACGTTCCACGTTGAATTGTTTATTTTAATTTAAAATGCGTTGTTCGCATTTTAAGTGATTTACTTTACCGAAATGCAACTATGTTGCGGGGGTCTTTGCCGAGATAGTACAAGTCCACATATTTTTGACTTTGAATAACCTCAAAGTCTTTTCATGGACTTTGTACCATCCGTATGAGAGGGTTCGTGTCCAAGTGGCGCAAGTCCGCCACTCAGATCACAACAAGTTCCGTACCGTGTTCCGTTTAAAGCTGAACCAAGCTCGTGGTGGTGGTGAAGCTGCTAGTGGTGCATTTTTCCTCTCCATTTATTATTATAAATAAATTAATTAAATCAATAATAACCACTAAATTCATTAAATGAATTAAATCAAATAAATCAATCAAATCAATTAAATAATTTAAATCAATTACATAAATTAGATCAATTAAATCAATAAACAATTAATTAAATCATTAAAAAATCAATTAAATCAAATAAATCAATCAAATCATTTAAATTAATTAAACTTAATCAAAAAACAATCAATTAAATCATTTAAAAATAATTTAAATCAATTAAATTAATTAAAATAAAAAAATCAATAAAATCATTTAAATTAATTAAATCAATTAAATCAAGTCAATCAATCAGATCGAATTTTTATTCCATTCATTACATTTAAATGAAATATGGAATATTCCCAAAGAGCTTATCCAAACTATTAAAAGCTCAACGAATGCTCTAAGTTTCGAACTTCATATTTTACGTGTTAAAATTTAATTTCCATCCAGATAATGATTCTTTAACGATATTTTATATTTCCCTAAAATAAAGTTTGAAAAATCTAGATAGCTCATGGAAAGCTTAAAATTAAAAATTATTTTTAAATTATAAAAATTATAAGGTCAACGAATGCTTTAAGTTTCGAGGCGGATTTACGAAAAAAAATGCAACTGGGATACCTATGGATGATCTAGCAATACCTTAAGATGAGGGGGTCCCCTGCCATCTTATATGTTTACTATCCCTTAAATTCTGCAGGCTTTTCTCACTTTGTATTGAGTACGTGACCATGCTTTTCTAAATTTCCCTACATATCTCATGCGCGAGAAATGCTAACTTCACTGACGATCTCCCTCTTTTAATAATAAATCGAAAGCCTAGCTGTGGGCCAGTCTGGGATTCATAAATCGTGAAGAGGAGGAATGGGTGGTTTATCATCGGCAGCATATCAATTTCTTATTCGATTACCGATGTTTTACTAGAAATCCCATTAAATCTAAAGAATTGTCTAATAATTTTCATGACTTCACTTACAATTAATAAATTATCCATATTTATAATTAGTTTCTCTGAAGAAACCAATTCCCTAAATAGTTCACTTATGTACCGTTGAAATATTGATGGCGCGTTCTTCAACCCAAATGCCATCTGAACGTATTCATATTGACCAAAAGGAGTAACGTAAGACCTAAACTTAACTGACTGCTCGCTATGTTTACTTGGTAAAAAGCACCGCGTAAATCAAAAAAAGAAATATACTTCTTGTTTCTAAGCCGATCAATTAAACTTTTTGTAAGTGGTAGTGGGCAATTATCCCGAATTGTAAGTTTGTTCAATATTCTATAGTCAACGCAAAGTTGTGGTTGACGATTTTGTTGAATAATCCCGCGTACTGACAGATCATTTGAATAAGATAATCTACGAGGTGCACAGAAAAATGGCACACATTTAGAAAGTTCAATATTCATTTCAATATATTATTTTTTTTTACTGGGCTGATTTTACTTTAGACACAGCTTTCTTTAAAATGCCAGTGATTTTATTTTGCATTACATACGGTATATTTGGATTAATATTTAATTCCAAATCTCCCGCTTCGAATATATCAATCGTTAAAATATATTTGTCAAAATTGTGGGAGTAATTTGATGACTGTGGGATACTTATCCACTGAGAACTGTCGGCTATGGGCGGGAACGCTTATACTCGGCGCATGGGGATCAATAAAATTTTCCGAAATACCAATAAGTTCAATGTTCTTTTTAAAAAATCTATAACGGTCCATTTTTTACTAGTTTTATGGCACCGTTATCTTCAACGCATTCTTGGTTTTTATTTAGTTTTATTTTTAATTCCTTTTATATTTTATTCACTGGTACTTGTATATAATTTTTATGGTTAATTTATAATTGTAAAACTAATAATATATGATTCATATTAACTTATGTTACAATATTTATTATTATTTAATTTGACCTTTTTTACTTTATGGTACCGTAGGAATGGGTTGTTGGTCCTACCGGCTGCGCCGCTTTATGTTGGGTCCTGTTGTGTTTCTACTAGAGTTGGAAAGGTTTATATTTGAACACAACAAATCTATTAGCTTTATATATTTATCTTTAATTATAATTTATAATAAAATATAGAAACTCGTATTAAATAAGTGTCTTTTTCGTTCACTGTCCAAACACCGAACTCAATATGAAATCTATATTGGGATGATTAAAGGTCTCTATCATATATAAATTCGTGGGTGTTCTGTGAATCTTGTGTGTTCATAGTTGTCGCTGGTGGGGTTGTTATTGGAGAAGGTTGTGGTGAGTTAACTGGAGTTAGTTTGGATTGATTCACCAAATTAGGGTGACTTACTGAAGGGGTGGGGTTTTCCGTTTGAGAATAACCTTCGGAGAATAGGGGGGCACTAACTGGTCGTTAGCGTGTACCAAATACTTGTGACACGTCCGTTTCGTTTATCGGATTAGCGCGGGGTAAGGGTGTAAGGGGTCGGTCGTCAGCCTTAAGAGTTTGTGACCTAGTAATCCTTTCTGTCATTTATTAGATTAGTATTAATTTAACTAAAAGGTAGCGTATTTATATATGCAAACAATGATTCAATTGAATCTTATCGAGATCAATTTGTTCGGTAATTAGTTATTAATAATAAAAAAAAATTTGTTGTTGAAAATTAGTCAACAATAAAATTTTATGTTGCCTGATCAGATTATCCACTTGAAAACGCAAGGAAAAATTTTGTAGTTTAAAAAATTTCGATATTTCGATAAAAAAATATTGATATTTCTTCCTCCCAATGTCGGTATGTAAATTGGTAAATCAAAATGTTATATTTGATAATATTATTTATTTGATATTTAAATATTCAATAAAGTGTAAATTTTCATTCAATATAATTAATATAGGGCAATATGTAATGATATAAGATGAAATAATAAGTCAATTTTTATTTATTTATTCATCAGAAAAAAAATATTGATTATCCAAGATATAAATTTAAATTTTCAAGTTGGTACCTTTAGGTTTACGAGATGATTGATTGAGATGAAAGTCACTTCGAAAGATGATTGTTGCTTGGTGTTTGGTGTTGAAATTTCGTTACTGTATAGCAATTTAAATTATCTTCTACCGGGTGAAATTGAAATCGGTTGAAATTAAAAACGGTTGAAAGGGAATAAAATTCTGCCAACAAAATATATCGCTTCAAAACGGATGAAAAATGTTGATCGTAAACGATTGATTGATGATAAAATTCGCTTCGAACGTCTGTTATGACCCCAAACAATGCCAAACAAACTTTTCGAATATTTTATTTTATTTTGAAATTTTATTTTATTCACTCGATTCAATTTTGTTTACCCCGATCTGAGACTTTAAAATGTAAATTTTATATTCTTAATGAAACCGCTTAACTCCGTCGGATCTACTTTTAGACTGCCAAGATTGATCTTTTTTAGATTCCATCTTAGGAAAATTCCATAAAGTTGGATTTTCGCTAAGAGGGAACAAAATATTCACCACTAACTATATCACCGATCATATCGTTTAAAAACATAAATCAACGCCCAAAAAAAATCAGTTCATATATGTATATATATGTACTGACCTTAACCGCATTAATTTTATGTAAATTGAAGAAAAATAAGTTGTATAATTTCTTTCTGTTGAAAGAAATGCGGAACAAAAATAACAACAATAAATATCTTATTAAGTAATATGATATTTATCGCTGGTATGAAATTTTAAAAGA
>JANTOP010044013.1:0-10343 GCA_027564815.1 Symmerus nobilis | reverse complement strand
GTGTGAAATTAATTTAGAAAATCCGTGCTTCTCGCACAGTCAAGTGTACGTCGCCTGTTAGAAAGTTGACAAACTAATTTCTTTATTTGTTTACGCGACGGAAAGCAAAAAGAGAAATGATGTATATCATAAAAAGGCGAATTAAATCGAAATACTGTTTAAATGAAAAAAAAATTGGGTTTTATTCATCCAACAAACGTGAATCCAACAAATCCAACAAAATTCCATCTGTGACTAACAACAAACATATTTGGCGCGGAACAGAGTTCGCGGGGCCAGCTAGTATTTTTATAAAACTTTCTTAATTAAAATTTTCCAATATTTTCAGATTATTTAAATTTCCGATTTTCATAAAATTTTCGGATGGTTGTGTTTTATGCTGCATAAATTCGTAAATGTTAATAAAAATAAAAGTATAATTTAAGTGTTAGATTGATGTGAATATAAGCGAAGCGAAGCTTATTATTTAATCCGGTAACATAAAATTGTTGAATTCTGGAGGCGACGAATTTTCCAAAGGCACTTTTGGCCTATTAGGAATACTATTTCACAAATATTGGATGAGGATCGAAATCATTAAAATTGTGATATTGGGATTATATGAATTTGGAAGCATTAAATAATTATTTTCCAAAAAACTCTAGTAATTGTAGAATGTTCAAAAAATGTAAGATGGTGGTGATACGTTGGCATTATATTAAATATGTGCATTTTCTCTCTAAATAATATTTTCTTATGCATTATTCGCCACAATTATCTATATATTACATTGTACGCAGATACGGAGAAAGATTTTTACTGCATTTTAATGTAACCATTTAAAAAGTTACCATTTTGTCGAGTTCAGTGATTGTCTTTTTCAATATTATTATTTCAATATTTTTTTCTTTTCATGAAAAATGTTTCCGTTTGCATCTTTTTGTCTTTTCCTTGAAGCACAATGCACATCTTATTATGCCCGCATATTAGTTGATGCCATGATCTTTGTGCATGACTTTCTTCTTTTGTTTCTGTATTTCTTTTGAGAATTTTATCATTATGCCTTTATAGAAAATAAATACATAAAATGCGAGGCCGGCGTAATACCTGTCAACAAATTCTCAACTGGAAATTGTTTTCCACTTTTGTCTGTATGATGAAATTAAATACATTTGTTTACAAAACAGTGGCAAAAATGATGGATTTTTTCTTTGGGTGCTTATTTGGAAAAGAATTTATTTATTTGAAATAATCTTTTTTATTCGGTTCGGTAATAGTTATTATAGGCCGTAGTAAAGGCATGTTCTTTTTCATTTCAATTATTATGTATCAACTTTCGATGGATTGAACTAATGTTCAATTCGAAATATATTTATTAAAATGTATCGGTATTTCTGATCATTGTCTTTGGTGAAATGTCACATGAAACAACAGCATCAACGAATTCCGGTCCATAATGAATCTATCATTCAACCATCTTATTAATTTCGTATTTTTGTATTTAAGAATAAGAATAACAAAATTGATATATTTACATATTTATATAGTTCTTTTCATTCATTCGATTATATGTATTTTGAATTTGATCCGTAGTTGTGGAACCAACGTATACCTACTTACAGTTAGGCTATTTAATCCATAAATACGAAGAAAATGTACTGAAATATTTTGAAGTAAAATTTTTTTTCTGAATTTGTGGCCTTCAGATAAATAGGTTGAATAAATAAACGATAGAATATTGATGACAAAAATCTGTTGAAACTATTTAATTAGTTTAAATACAAATAAAATATTTTATTGCTTATATAGATCAGTATATTTTACATGTATAATATGCAAAGTTTTCGTAATAAATTATATTCATCTAATTAAAATCTCTTTTATATTTGCATCTATTTAAATGTTATATACATTTAAAAGGTATAGTTATCCATTAAATTATACATATTCCATAGATATTTAGTATACTGATTATCTACCTTTACATCGTAGTCATATTAACATATGGATGGCCTTTCTTAAGAAAATTTGCCCACGCAAAATATACAGCGACCTTCAAAGTATATCAGTCACTGAATTTAGTCTCAATAATCCATAATTTTGTTCTGATGAACTTCATATTTTCTAGTTGTTGGGCTGAGTATATTAAACAAATCGAACATAAGTTAATCGCCACTGAATTCATTAAAAATTGCAGTGCTACACTTTTCCTTTTCAAGCATTAGAGCAACGAATTCTTAATATAATATTGCGCTGAGCATAAAAGTAAGGGCTTTTGGAGTAAAATTATGCAGATATTGTTTGAAAAACACTGCATTTTTGATAATCTTGTACAAATCTCTGAATCCATTATAATGGTGGTAATAATTCATAAAATATTGATACATTATTACTGCAGAATGAAGGGGGCAGCTTACACTGGCTGCTGTTTTAAAGAAAAGTCGTTCTATTCTTACGATATTTATTATTCTATATGTACTACTCATATAGCAATCTGTAGTAATTCATCACAATCTTCTATAATTTATATAAATTGGATTTAGTTACGACACTACTCTGATACCTAAGGTAAAAATGCGTTAAAAATATTAGTTATCTGAAATTATATGCAATACGTACGTGTATTATGATAAATTCATTATAATGAAATCCACTTCATCGTTGCATGCGGAAATTTGGTAGCACTAAGTTTTTTTAATTTTTTCCATATATGTAGAATAACCAATGAATACGTGAAATTAATTTGTTTACCCTGAAAATGACTTTTCACAGTGTCTAGAACTAGATAAGATATGAGAATATGATAAGAGTTCTCATGACTATAAACGCATATGCATTCATGCTTATTGAAACCTTAGAATTATGCTAAATGTGTGAAAAGAAATAGTAAAAATATGTCATTCTCATCTTGTCTTTTATGTCGAACAAAAGAACATAAGGTATGTATTACTAAGAATCAGCTACCTTACCCGGCTTTCATTGCAATTTCCCAATCAGTCCTGAAAACCCGAGTTATCAGAAACCCTAGAATACACCCAAAAAAAATATTGTAGTAATATTAAAAAAAGCACTTTTCAAATTTTGGGGTATTACTACGAATAGTTCGTCTCCATTCACAAATATATAATTAAAAATGTGATATTTCCGAATAACATACGATTTACTAATGGTTGTTTTAAAAAACATTTAATGACACTTTACTTTCGTTACCGAAAATTATTAAAAAACATTTATTTTCTGCTTCCTGGAAAAAAGAAATTTGTCGAAAGTAGGATATATTGTCAAAACGGGCCAGATATTGGGAAATTACGGTAAAAATTGAGAAAAAACAGAAATTCAATAACTAACCATTATATCACCATATCCAGGAATAGAATTTTGTTTAATTCCCAATTAGTTGGAATTATACCAAGCACTACGTAACCAAAACAGCAATAATTAAAATGAATGAATTTCATATTCCTTACTAAGGCATAAATTTAGGGATTTTGGGAGAAAGCCTTTAGAGATAGAGGTTGTTTTTGAATATTTATTTACAGTTCTTGGCGATTGCGGTTATACCCAGAGATAATATAGATATATTCCTCTTACATTCTTTTATTTTATATATCCTTATCTGAAGCCTATTCGGCAGACGAATTTTAATGAATGTTTACTAGAAACAAATCAAATTAACGAATATTAGCCTAGTCAAAATGTAATTTGAAGGGGAAAATTGGGAAGTAATTGGAACTTTTAAATTTATTGCTAATTAGAATTTGGTCGTAATTAGATAACACTGCAGTTGAAAAATAAAAGCAGTTATTGATGCACAGAACAAGAACTACAAAATAACGATAGTACAATCTTTTATTACATTGAATTTTAATGATTTTGGTATACGGCTCAGAAATAGTAAAGGCGTATACTATACCAATGATATTGGGTACTAAGACCCCAACTCTTCTAGCAAAGGAAGTGAAAACCATTCCCTTCCAACTCCTATACCAAACGTACAAGTCGTGTCAGCTGGAAATTGTCAGCCAATACATAATCTAATGAATCGCCGATGAAATAAATAGTACGAACATAAGCTCTAGTTATTATGTATATGTACTATACTCGGCTATCACGTAAAGAAATACATATGTAGTTACAACAAACAGTTTAAGAATTCTATATACTTTACCTCTTTACCAAATGAATTCCTCATCTTCGTTATAATTATTATTATCATTGTCATCTGTGCCATATAAGTTGCGAGTAATTATTGCAAAAACTGAAACATGCTACAATAAAAAGTGTTTAATATGCAATTTTTTTCTCGTGTCTTTAAAATGCGTGTAAGATTGTCCAACCACTTTTGATTTTGAATCATCATTATTCAATTTACTTCAATAAGTACAATGTAACCATATAAAGTAGTACCCCTGTGATGGTTGTAAAGTGTACTATCCTGTATATATATTGCACCAAATTTTATTGGAGAATATATAATTTAATAATTAAATCCTATTCTTAGTAATACCCATTTATGTATATATGTATAATACTTTTACGTATATCATTTTTCTATAGGCCTAGTATAATATTAGTGATCAAATGAATACATCTTTCGATATAAATCTATGATTGGAGAGAAATATTTGTTTCAATGCCATTTCCGGATGAAATAAAATATAAAAAAAGAAAAGAAAAAAGAGACTTATGTTTTTTTGTTTAAATATGGTCAAAAGGCCCTTTTTAAGGCTTTAATAGCGGTGATTAAAGCAAAGTTTTATTGCATTTTTACAAGAACAATTTCTCGTATACTAAAAAACGACATATAACGCATAAATAATAATGACATATTTTAATTAAAACGAAAGAAATGCTTAAAGCTTTCCATCACATAACCATATATGAGATGGTTTACCGATGTTTAAGAAATTGTTATAAAAGGAACAAAAACAACAACAAAAATTCTTAGAATTTATCTTACATTTATTAAATACAGTGTCTGCTTCATATGAAATTTTTATTCTACATTAAACTACAATGTACCTACACTAAATTATCCTCTTTCTTTCTGACGGTTGCAGCCAACTCAGTTGATCGAATTTGATGTTAAAATAATGAAATAAATTATTAACTTTAAAACATATTATTAATTCATAACAATACAATTTTATATGCGATTTGGCTTTGTACAATGGACTGGAGATGAACAAAAAAGTGATCACAGCATGATGAGAAATGTTATTTTGAAAATTTATGTATGATACAATATGTAGAATGTAATATTCATTTATGTACATTAGTTAGTAAATAATCAATGAAAATATCTGACATGTATTAATTAAATAAATTGTTGCTTGCTACTTTTTCAATATTTAAATTATTATGAGAATTATTAATAATCAATATACAAAACCTACGCATAATTTCGATATGAAATGAAGAAAAAATTGTATGGATTTTGAAAAAAATTTTTATAAATATTAATATTCAATCATAAAATTGGTATTATTATATTTCTAATAAGAAAAATATAATTTATCAGAATATCTATTTAGGTCTCTGCATGCAGTCATTTTCGATAAATATTATACATTTTCGTACCGCAGAATACAAAGATCACTCTAATAACAACACTAGTGTATCAGATTTGAAATCATAATATTATTGATAATCTATATCTTTGCCATAACGATATAAATACAATAATTTATATCGGTGTAATAGCCATAATTAAACTACGTAAGTGTAAAATATGAGCCCTCAATTTATTCAAATTATGGTATTTATAGTAGGAAATTATAATATTGCACATTAGCAAGAACAGTAACCGCTCCCGAAATTATTATGGCAACTTATATTTACGAAATTTTTCAAAATTATTTCGGGAATTTTACACTTTTTATTTAGCTAATGAGAGTATTCCTTGAATATGGTAGAAGATGCATAGAATTAACATTTTCAAAGTGTCATTATTCTCCCTGAAGTGTGATTTTCCTAAATATTGCAATGAAAATAATTGGGATGGAGAAAATTGTTTAAAACGGCTGTGGTAGAAATATACTTGTATGTAGTTAAATTTCTCTTTTTATATTTCTAACTGCATTTCTCTAAATGATGTGCATAAGGTTGGTTAGGTACATATTGTTGTGAAGGCATAATAATAATAAAATTAAAATCCTTCGAAAATTGGACCAATAAAGTAATTATTTCTAAAACTATTGAAATAAATTGTTGCTAATATATGTGTTGTTTATTTAAAGTAGAGCAGTAACTGTACGGAATATACAATTTATAATAACATTTGCTCTTATTATAAATATAAATTTATTACTTGAATATCATATGAACTGCTAAAATTAGCTTGACCATTAGGGTGGATGATTAAATATCTACTATCGATTTATCTAATGACTAATTATTACTTCCAATGTTTGCATACTTTAAATGCATATTTCGTATCCTTCAAATTAATAATATTAATTTCTGTCTGTTTAAACTCTACCATAGGTTCATTTGTATGTTCTTAGCTATTACATTAGAAGACATCCTGCAATCAGTTAACCTAAACTTCACTAATCGGCCTCAATTTATTATGCGTAGTTATTTCTTTCTTAATTTTTCTGTATATCTATGTGATAGATTATCTCTGAGTAACGTCAAATTAGACGGTGGTGCAGTTTTAATTGTAGTCAAATCAGGCATCTTTCCAAAAGTATTAATATCGTTTATGCGATCGGCACTACTTTGGTAAGGGAAGATCAACTATGTCGAATCTGTTGGAGTTTATCAATTATGCTGTATACACCTAGAGCTACAAATGAATATCGTTTTCACCGATTTCAGCAAGGTATCTTTCGACCCCGTATCTCAAAATTTTTCTAAATTAATCTTCAAAAATATTGATTCATATTATGGAAAAATATAAAAGTAGTACTATACCATACTAAATACCTGCTGAATGTAGAGGATAAAATTATTATGTCAAATGTAGTTGGAGATTTAATAAGGCTGCTGCCAGGCGTGCATTTTGTCGCAGATTGTTGTAAACGTGACTCGAGCGTGACTCAATGTTCAGAAATTTACATGTTTATCATATTACAGAAAACATATACCTTTACTACTGTGAGTGAGTATTCTGTAAATGGCACGACTATCACTCGTTTATTATAAATGAAACGCAATCTGGAAGTCTAATTTTGGACCATGTTTTCGAGCAACTGAGGCCGTATATCGGCAATCACTCTTCGAATGATGCTTGTCAAATGGTCCAATGTCTCTGGTTTATCGGCGTAGACTAGCGGCTTCACATATCCTCATAAAAAATAATCCAGAGGGATGGGATCATACGATAATGGAGGGAAATTTATAGGCCAATTACGCCAAATTGAATTATAAGCTAGTAAACCAAGATATTTCCGTAAAATATTTCATAAAGTGGACAAAGCTGCAATCGCTGTGCACCATGGCGAATCGACTCATTTGGGTCTTCCTCAACACTGCGCTCTACAGCAGCAACAACTGCTTCGGTGCGCACTGTACGACGCCTCTGCGGATGGTGGTCCTAAAAATGGTGGTCACTAGAAACAGTGTTGCCAACTTAAAAATCAAACCTCTAAAAAAACACCATTTATAGACATATAAATAGAAGTAGATATAGATTTAACGAAAATAAAATTAGTTTAATTGCAATTCGAATACCAACTAGATTATTTCTAGTTAAATACAATTCTATAGCGAATATCTAAAAATGGATTGTTTAAGAATAACATTATTTCTAGGTAATTCCAAATAATTAATCTCAATTGTGAATGTACCATAAAAGATCCACCATAAAGAAACATTTTTCCATCACAATTGTAATTTCAACAATTTCTCAAATAAATATTCATAATGGTTTTTCTTAACGGAGCAAAAACTTAAAAAATGTGTTCACATTTTGATGTCTTTGGTAGGATTCACGTGAACAGGGTGTTCTTTTAACCTACATAAGTAATCTCAACATATTGAACATTTGAACATAATTATTTTGGATTCTAGAATATTTCATTTGGTATTAAACTTTAACTAATATTATACAAGATTTCTTAAATGTTTAATTATATTAAACAGTCGTTCCCTACTTATAAATTCAAGGTATTTATGAATGGTTAAAAGAGACCAATGAAATATTTGGATGGTTGTATCTAATGGTCATCTTTAAGAACACCATGTACGAATTATTGCATTATCGGTTATTTTTTATTGGTTTTTGTAAGTATAGACATTGTATTGATAATAAATTGCGTATTATAGTTTATAAATCCAATGCCGCATCCGATTCGATTGCGTGCATTAAATAAAATAAACAAGAAACCAACTGCAATTTAAGTGATTTGGTACAGCAAAAACGTCTTTGGTAATAAGAAAAAAAAAATCAAAGTAATAACACTGCAAAATTCTGATGACGTATAGGAATTTAGTATATTTAGTAGGCATAATAGGGGGAGAGATATTTTGTTATTACCATGTACATAATAAATATATGAAATAAGATTAAATATCTGTGTACAGAAGAAGGTATTTCTTGAAAAGTGTTTCTTTTATCTTGCATATGGCGTACATAGACTCTTAATATCGGATGCATTAGGGCCGCCCTTTCATTTGCTTTGAAAAATAATAATTGATATTCAATAAACGTAGATCTTGATCGTCCATTGTTTTAAAATATGTAATTTAACAAAATCAATGAGGAAAAAGATGCAGAACTTATGTTCATCTTTTTCTGATGCTTATATTCATCCATGTATTGCATTTTCAAGAGGATTAAATTCTTTCAATGTTCTGTTGGTAATATATCAATTTTTTCCTATACACCTATATATTCAAGAAATTAATGACTTTTCCGAGTTTGAAAAATTCAATTTAGGGTAATCAATTTCTAATTATAACATTGCACATTCAATTATGAATTAAAAATCAATTTATACCACTGGAGTTGTTCTGCAGTAGAAGTTTCTTAATCAGGTCGACTCGACACGACTGGATAAAACTTCCACTACTGATCTGTATATTTTAACATAATATGTAAATATATTTTTAAAAAAATTACGTCCGTGTACATCGTCGTATTTTATTCGTATAAAAACTCGGTAACCAGAACAAAAGGATTATCAAAATTTAAAATTTATATCCAAATTATGTCAATAAAAGGTGAACTTTGAAATAATATTATACCACTTAAATTAATAATAATGACTCATTTTAATATATTCAAGGATATAATGGATTTTGGCCAGTAAACAGGAACAAATAAAAAGGGTTATAATGACTAACACATTATATAAAAATTTATAATATTAAACACCAACATAAAAATCACAAAATTGATAATTTTTCAAAAGAAATAAAAACGTAAATATATTGTTTATTTATTTATTATACGATATTACCTTTATAAATAACAGACGATTATGAAAAACAATTTGACCATAAAAATCCTCTCTCACTGTATATGAATATGTGATGCAGCTAGATGTCACATCTGGTTGGACAATACGACATTGTGTATTACAATAAATTATTTTACCTTCCACGGAAATTGATTAAATTTTTCTTTTTTGAAATAAAACAAAAATGTTTTTTTTTTTAGAATATAAATGTGGTCCATAAATATAAATATATGAAACCTATTGGCTGTTTGGCCAACAGTGACAAGAAAAAAATCACTATAATCTTATTTTGAATGAAAAATAACTATTTACAAATAAATCATTACCTTCATATAAAAAATATGAAGTGCATCTTTCATCTCCACAGATAGGGTAAGAGATGTTCTACTCATTTTTATACACATTTTTTATTGTACACACATATTAAAATAATCATCAAAAATAGAAAGGAAATTAATTAATCAGCATAGAAATGGTATATACTTATGTTGGAAAATGTGCATTCGGTTTTACCTCAGATTACAAAAACACAACAAAAGAAGAAATTGAACAAAATTATATGAATAAATAAAGATTAAAAGGTCTATCATAAAGGCTATTTATTACAAATGGAGTATAATAGATTTATTTTTATAATATTTCTTTGAATTCGAATTTATGTAAAAGAATTGAGTTTTATTATATTTTAAGGAATATTATGATTTCTCGGGCGCGTATTAAACATTAGAAACAATTTATTAAAAATTTAACATTTTGTTTTAAGAAAGTTCTTTAATTGAATATTATATTATCCACCATAATATCTGCTATAATATATCCTAAAGTAAACTTAAAGGGGGCGATACATGTAACCGTCTGAATTTAAGACCGTTTTTCAGACGCTTATTTAAGAAGAAAAACGAGTACTACGAACGCACCGAAGGACTTCTGTATGGCCCTGGAATCGCTGACTAGTTG
>JANTOP010044002.1:0-10343 GCA_027564815.1 Symmerus nobilis | reverse complement strand
CGAAAAACTAGACTTCGAAAATTTTGACTTCGGTAGTACTATTTCAATATAGCCGACACGGCGACTGTCCCACAACCTACACTCCCCTACATATGTAAAAGATTTCGTAAATCATAAATTTTATTACGTAAACCGAGAGTTTGGCTTAATTTTGAAATTACGTTATAGCGAATCGTCGTAAAACAATGGATGGGTATAATCGTTATATTTATTGATTAATTTTATTCTGAAACGATGTTTGCACATTACGAACGAAGAAATTCACATAAAAGTTATTTATTTTGCCGATTTTAAGTTAAAGTTTGAGTTGTACCAATCGACAAGCAATCGCAATATGTCATGAAATGTGTAAAATATACTTTTCATTTCCATAATGCATTTAAAATCGCGTTTTATGATAAAATGTAAATGGTATAGTGAAAACTATCCTAGTGGAAACTTACTTTCCACGATTTCACTTTTCAATCAAAATTCCACTACAGATTGAGTATGGAGGAGAAATTTACTTATGCAAAATGTAGATGAAAATGTATGGGAATAGTCAGTTTACAAAATTATTAAACAAGGAAATTGTCCGTTACTGTTATTTATTAAATATTCCGCAACTTTTATTAAAATGCTGGCAATAAAACCGACCCTCAGAGAAGCATAAAGGCATCAATGTCACGAATGGGTTTCCTGTCTGGCAAGACACTTTGACAGTTTTTCAATCCTAGCACTTACATTCGTTCATATGTGTTAGAATAATTATTATAGAGATTCTTATATTTACTTTTTCTCTATATACTTTCATATATGGACCGTTAATTTTGAAACACCGTCCATATAATGAGAATTAGAAATAGGAATGAAATAGAATTGAATGAGTCGTTTCGTTAGCGATAACAATTTTTATATATTTCGATTTCATAATATCATACCTACCTACAATCTTTATTTAGTTAATTATTTGAGAGAATTTTATTTTATTATATTTTTAATGTGATATTTGAAATACTGTAATTGATTATATTAAGTTAAGAATGTACTATACAAATTTTATAACCAAATTATTTGATCTGCAATTTAGTTCAAAAAATAATAAACAGAAGGAAAAATTTGATTGAATTTGGTGGAAATGAATTGAAAAATAAATTGAATTATGCAGGAGTTTTCGAACACCATTTGATCCCGAATATCATGAGGATTCTTTATACTCCGAAGCCCTCTTCTTTGAGAGATCAATCTGTGACTTCTAATATTATATTTTGCAATCATTGAATTCATTTAACCGTTATGATTTAAATAATGGTATTATTAATATTAGTGTGTTAATTGTTTCCTCTAATGAATGTATTACAGTATAATGTAAAATTCATAGGTATATTAATAAACAATTTTATGAATATTTATTATCTCGGATCAGAATAATTTGATTTAAAAGTAACAAATTTAATTTGGGTAAATATACATGTTGCTAATGAAAATGAAAATAATTCCATCGGCAAGAAAATGTTTTCCTTCACTGATGTAATGAAAAAATTATCAATTGGTTTGAAGCAAGGGTATGCCAGTTTTTGATTAATTACGTAGTAAAGACACTGAATAAACGATTCTTGTACACGATAATCGCATGCCAGCTATTGGTCCAAAGCAATTTGTCCCTTGAGTTATGCGGTTAATTGATTCCGCGTATGTGTAAATCGCGTAATTCGAAACTCAGGATTAGTGCAAACTATTATTATTTCGTTCGCCTAACTGGAAACCGTGTAACTTAAAGTTAGAAACTCATACAAAGAGGTTTCGTTCCAAGTGCGAGACTTATGTAGTTTCAATGCAAAAAATGTTTGTTATCTAGTATTAGTTTCATAAACATAGTCCCACAGGCAAAAAAATCTAAATCTAGAAATCTTAATAAATATTTTATTAAACAATGAAATATGCATTACTTTGGAGAAGCGAAAGAATGAAAATTATATTTCAAAAACCACCCCGTGTGCCAGCGTAAATTTTTGATATGATATGATGTATATAATAAAGATTAGAGCTTTGGAAAAACAATATTGTTGGAAGGAGTATCTCTCTACTGAAGGGGATGAAAAATTGAAAAAACTTGTAAATTGGAACAACGACTTGTTTATTGAGACATTTTTTTTTTCAAATTTTTTTTATAATAATTTCGAAACTCACTGCCGTTCATTTTATATATCACACAAGAAAATCGAATGAGCCATTTAAGAGTTATCAAGGTTGGAACAAGACGCAAATTCCAATATTTTAGCAAAAATGCGACATTTCCAGTTACCCTCTATTCGTAACTGTAAGTCGTATGGCGAAACAAAAATCGAATATTTTTTCAACCTTAACAAATTCTGAGACTTTCATTAAAATCTAAAGCGGTCGTTTTTTTTTTAAATAAAAATTGTACGAAAATCGCTTAGCTCAAGTACCATGTAACTCGAAGGACGCCGCAATTTTTTCCGCGTAACTCGAAAATCGCGTAACTCAAGTACTGTATATCTCGAGGGATGTCTGAAGTTTTAAAGAATTTCATAACACATTAAAGGAAAAAATTAAGTACGCTACATATTTTATTCACCACAATGTGGTGAATAACTATTATTTGACAGCGGAAAATCAGTTGGTAAAGTAGTTAACCCTTTCTAAAAGCGTCAAAGTGCCTTTATTTCTCACAACATTTTCTCTCACTTTTTACAATATAAAGGTTATCTGGTAAATATATCGAGAAAGACAAAGTGACTAAAGTAAGTGAATATTAAAATTTGTTCGGTTGTAATCTATCAAATTAAATAAAGTAAAAAATTATCAGTTTTGTTAATATATCGCAGGTACATATATTTCCTTGTTAATATTTTTACAATTAATAGGAAATGTAATACAACCTCTAATAATAATTATCGCTGTTATGAAAAAGTACAAATAATAATAATTAATTTTACGTGGTCTAGAGCTGTAATTGTACTATTGATAGTAAAGTTTGCTGACTTGAATGTCATTTTTTCAGAAATAAAAATTGTAGAAAATTTGGAAATTCTGTCGATAGCACAAATGATAACAGATTTGAATCTTCGAGTTACATGCTAGCATTTTTCTCCTAATGTTGTTTGGTACATAGTTGATTATAAAATGAATAAGTAAAAAAGGAAATATCTATGACTTACACGTGACGAGACGTTTCAAGTATTTGGACCGGCGCCAGATTTTTTATGCAATATTTTACGTCGAGAATTAAAAATCATTGAATTAAAAAGAGTAGGGTAAGGTAGGGTGGAGCGGCTCGAATTTTTATGTTTGCCTATAAATGTGACACAAATTCAATTTTTTTTCAGTTGAATGTTCTAATCCTTAGTGGATTAGTTCTAATTCTAACAAAATTCTAATTTACAAGAAAAATATAGCCATTTTTGAAACTTGATTGTTTTTTTGAACATTTGAAAAATCGTTGGGTGGAGTGGTTCATGCGCAAAATTAGCCCAGAAAATGAATGAATATCAGCTCAAATTGCTTTAAATGTTTGATCAAGGCTTCTCAAAGGTTAATTCATGAAAATATAAAATTAAAATTATTTATAGACTCTGATATATCTATAAATTGTTTCAATATGATTTATATTTATACTACCAACCCATAATAATACCAGAGTCTATAAATAAGTTAGTTCTATTATATTTTCATGAATTCACCTTTCAAGAAGCCTTGATCATACATTTACAAGCAATTTGAGCTGATATTTATATATTTTCTGGCAAAACTTTGCGGGTGAACCACCCCACCCAACTGACCGCCATTTCACAGATATTGAGGTTACATCGACAATTGTCAGACACACACCAATTCCTTTTGCAATTAGCTAGAGAGAGAATCATCAAACCAATAAGAAACATATATTTACCAAATTTAACTTAATAAGAAGAAGAAGTTACGTGGTAGCTTTGTCTAACCTATCCTTATAAGCGAGAAAAGGCTAGTGAGCCACTCCACCCCATGAACCAATTCACCCCATGAATCACTCGACCCTACCTTACCGTATACAGGGGAAGGGTTATAAAACATGGGTATAGGAAAATTACATATAATTTATATAGGATTGATTCTTCTCCAAACGTGTTTTTCTGCCATATTTAGTTGATACAAAACATATAAAAAACAACAACAAATGAATATAAATAGTATAGATTAGCAGAAAATAATTAGAGGAGAGGGTAAAATTACATTATAATTTACATGGGTGCTGGTCATATTTGATTAATAATTACTGAGTAAAAGATGCGAATTTTCGTACGCTTATTATATCCCATATGAAGCATTCTCTCAATTTGGCAACTTTTTTTTTCAACTCTCTCGAATCTGTACCTTAATTGGGCACATTGTAGTACCAAGTGAGAATAAAAAATGGACGAATTGAAAGAGAACAGTTATTATACAACAATTACGGGAAACAATTTTGTGGGTATTTGGTTTGTAAATAAACTAAAAAAACAACAGATATGTTGGAATAATTACAACCCGATCTTGGCCGTGAGGTATTGGGCATTAGGTGACAACATGATACATTATTCATTATTAAGGACATATTATTAAGGATATAAATAAGAAATGAATTTGTTGCTGCAAAAAATGAGATAAAATTATATAATGAAACAAACAAAGTTGTTATTGCTACGGACAGATATTATGCTCTACAATATTGAAATGAATAACGTCGGTATACTTCCAGAAGGCACTAAGTCAGTTTTTTCCAATTTTGAGTTAATGATGGGCATAATGTGGCATAATGAATCAACTCTATGCTGTTTCATAACTAGGAAGAGGATAGTGTCAAAGATATAGCTATGGCAAGATTGCATTAAGTCATTTTTGCCATATGTTTTAGAGATCTTGATAACTTTAAAAATCGATTTACTCAAAACTACATTTTTTGACTTAATGCCTTCTGGTTGTATACCGACGATATCTATGATACGGCAGCCCAAATAATTTTTAATTAACCAATCAAAAGTTTTAAAAAAATTATGTAACATATTTATAAAGTTAATTGAACTGGAGCCAACATGAATATTTTTACATCCTCGCTAAGTATAAGGAAAATTATGACTGGCTTACTGGAATCGAAAAAATAATCAGATAAATAATTTTCCATTTACTGGGGTGGAATTTTCTAATTTTGATCGAATCGTTAAGCGCAACGATAATCCGAACGATTCGATAAATAAATTGAGATTCACGACCTAATTTCATCGAATAAAATGGTATAATTTTGAAAACTTGTAAATAGTGTAAGCAAAAACTCCTCATATTGGGCACTTTACGCTTATATTTGAATAAATTTAGTATATTTTTCCTTCATAACAACAAAAAACATTTAATTTTGATTCCACAACAAATTTATGGTCGACAGAATTGTATAATGTATATCTGTCTGTTCTGTTCTATCTGTCAATACAATACAATTATATATGTAATTGACAGATCGAAGTAAATGTCAAATGAACGATAAGTCGATCTTAGCGAATGTGAAAACGATGGTAAAAAATTTTGAACGATTAATTTGATCGTTCATAGTTAGAGAATTCTACCCCTGGTTTTGTCCTGTTCTAAATTCTGCATTAAAATTTTTTGTCATACAATTCTTTACTTTGAAAATTACCACTTTTATGTATGTATATTCATAAATTTCTCATCCCTCTACACCGTTCTTATTTAGGACAAGCTACGCCTACGGTTGTACATCCCTAACTTCCCCAGATTATCGGCCTGATTAGTTTATAATTTAATTTTGTATTTTTTGGTTTATAAAGACAAATAATACTTTGATTTCTACGTTTACAAATTCGTAGATATATTTTTGTAAACTATGTTTGTTTTACAACCATTTTATTATTTTTCAAATTTACTGAATAAAACAATTTCTAATACTCCTACAGCAATAATTTATTAAATTTCCTATTAGCAATATGAAGATATAATAATAAAATAAATTTTGATAAGAAAACAAAATATTATTGGTAATTATATGTCACCAGACGGTTACAAGTTCGCAGTAATTAAACGAAACAAAACCCACTTGTACTAACTAAAGCATTGAATTATATATATATACAATGATTTTTATTTGTTTTAAATTTTCAATCTATAAAATAAATGTTCTTCTAATATTATCATTTAATGATTTAATATTTATAGTGTGATGTTTTTATTTATTAATTATTATTATTATTATTATTACTATTTTACAACAACTCTTGCGATAATACTAATTTACTTTAACTCTAATTCATTAATGGCTAACTTCTTCAAATTCATTGTTTATGTTTCTTAGATAGATAAATCACATTTGTACTTAATGACTATAAATAGAATGTATCTATTATATCCGAATGTTTTTGTTTACAATGTGCTTTCATATTGTCACTTCTTGTAAATTTTTGGTTGCAAACTGGACATTCATGACTTTGCGGACGATGAATGTTGGCATGATGCCATCGATTCGATACCGTTTTATGACAAGTTACACAACGATATAGAGTTGGAAATGTGCCAGTAAGTTGAATAAATAATGATGAATAATCGATGTTATGGTTTCGTCGACCACCCATTTGTGTACTATTTGGATCGTTATCGAGCATTGTAAGTGGAACACCAACACTGGATACATCAATACCACCACCACTACCACCAATACCATTGCTAACGAAACCACCTAGAAGACCAGTGCAGCCACCAATGCCAACGTTAAATAGAGATTGATGGTGGCTACGTGACGCCATCAAAGGTCGTGTTCGTTCACCTGTAATACAACAGGTAACATAATGGCGTCACGATGCGCCTCACGACACAATCATATATAATACAACTTAAGTTTTCTTTTGGGGGGTTTTATTATTACTTATAATCATTTCTTTAGCTCTTTTTATTTGGTTTGATATTTGGATGCACTAACACTTAATATATATAAATAAAATATTAATTGTAATAAAACAATAAATACTGTAAAAATTATATTAAAAAATAATTATTTTATAATATACCTAAGTAAATTAGGATTTATTCACTAGTTAAATTAAATTTAAAATTGATACTTTAAAATAATTTCATAATTCGTTCAAAATAACAACAGACAAACTACAGTTTGGTTTTGTAATAATCTATACATATTTTGATTCTAAATTTGAAATGATACAATATTTGCAAAAAATAAAGAAAAGCAGGGATGTAACGGAACAAATGCTAATTGTTGAATTGTAGATATCTTCTAAGTAACATAGCGGTAATAATACTTTTCAATTTCATTGTATAATGTGCGATTAAAATAAATCTATAGGTCTGCACTATTTCCGATAACATTTAATAGGTATATTTTTTTGGAAACATAAATGTTTGATTCATTTTATAAGTACATAATTTCAAATTACTAGAAGCACCATGTGCCTGTACAAACTCGAACCCATTGCAATTTATTGTAAATTACACCAAATTCCCTATTAATAATACTAGAAATAGATAATTACTTATTATTAAGTCGTTTTCCGTGGTGTAAACATTAAAAAATGAGTGAAAAACAAAAACATCGCGCTTTTTTGCTTGTTGGAATAGTACCGAATTCAGACATTGTCGATAGATTTAAGTCCAGAGGAATAAGTCGTGCAACCATTTACCATGCCATAAAAGACAGCAACGATGGTAAGGACAGTCAATTAAAAAAATTAAAAAAAGGAAGGTGTATTATGTAAAATACCGGAAAAGAATAAAAGCACCAAAATATTCTGAAAAACAGTTGGAAAAGATGTGACGCTGCTGCCGGGCTTTACGGTTGAACCATTTTAGAGGGAAAATGATTGTTATGGACGAATGAATAGTATTTTACGTTTGGCAACACAACATTGGCGGGTAACTCTGAATACTGCACCGACGATTTCGAGAAATCTCCAGATTCAGTAAAATTCCGAAATGTTGCGAAATTTGAACCAAAAATTCTTGAGTGGTGCGTAATTTCTGCACGTGGCGATTCAGAAGCGTTTATTGGTTCCGTTCGGGGTCAGGCTCTCAATGCTGACTGTTATATTGAGAAGTGCCTACCTAAATTAGATCAATTTATCCAAAAATATCACTCTAAAGACAATATTATTATATATTCTGGCCGGATCTGGCGTCTTGCTATTACGTAAAACAATCTACGGATTGGCTGAAAGCTAAAAATATTGATTTTGTGGCAAACAAGACAATCCACCGAATATCCCCAAATCGAGAACTTTTGGGCACTTCAAATGCTCGAGTCTATAAGGATAGATGGCAAGTCTCAAATGAGAAGCAGCTCCGCCGCCGTATTTTTTGGGGACTAAAAACCGTTGACGTAAAAACCATCCAGGTGAAGCCCATTTTAAGAAAAATAGAAGACCATGGACCATTACCAGTTATTTAATTTTTGTTGTAAACATGTAATATTAAGCTAGAAATGTAAGAACAAACTTTTTGAATTATAGCAATAGTATGAACAATATGGTTGTTTAAAATTGTCTCATTCTTTTTGTTACAGGTGTTATTTAAAACAAAGTTTTTGTATTTACATTATACGTTAATCAAAGAAGTTCAAGCATTTTTTGTATAAATGGAAATACTTTTTATTTATAAAAACGTCGATAAGTTATGATTAAAAGTTGTGTAATTATGAGTTTATCTGTTAATTAGCTGTATTTTCAAAATTTCGTAAAGATTGGTAAAAAATAATAATTTAATGTTGATCTTTTCATAGTAACCTGTACCTTTTCATGTACCTGGGGCCAAAAGCAACAAATTCGAGACAATAAGTAACGATTAATTTTTCCCTTCAGTACAAATTTATATTTAAGCCAAGGAAAAACTATTTCCATTTAATATAATTAAATTATTCTATGTTTTCAAAATTATATTTTCAATGGAGTACTTTTTGTGTCACACTATTTCAAAGTGCCCTGCTCTCTCATTGTAAATCACTTTATATACACGAGTATATGTTTTATTTGCATTAAGTTTGGATTTTTTGGTATTCTGTTCTCATGCCATTCTCTCACAATTTTACATCGCATGAAGGGCAAACAAAAAATGTAAAATCCGTATTAGAATACACGTTAAGTCTAGTTCAAGTCATGTGCAAGTCAAGTACATTTTCATATGGCATAACGTTCATCGCAGCGTCGGCCCGTCATACGTACTACTACTTACTTATTTGAAAATGTTTTGTTTGTTACATTATTGCAACTACAAGTATTACTTGAAGTTCTTGAAATACTGTAGTTATTAATCAAGGATTACCCCAAATCACAAACATACGGCTTTCTCGAGACTCCCTAAATCCGGTAATCCCTATACGCAATAGAGGTAGTGAACGATTATGGAAGGATATACTACTAATAGATAATTACTGTATAATTAACTTGAGTGTCACCTAAATATGGCATAGCTCTTTAAAATTTAAGCGGGTACAAATATGTGGGTAAACTCAATATATAAGTACATATGAAACAACTTCTCTCTCTCTGTCAAAGTCGCCGTCGTATAGGTTAAAAATAGTTCAAAGTGAACTACGAGAACCTCTTAGTGATATTCACAAACTGCTGTCGCGGGACTTCATCGCTGAACAGTTCGTACCATATTATTTCATCCTAGAACAGTTTATTCCCAAACAGTTTATTCTTATAATTAGAAGTAATATTCAGCACTATGAAGAACTGAAATATGAAACAGAAGAAATACACGCTACAGCTCTTAAAGTCAAGACCAGAAACAATTCTATTAGTGTTATTGGAATCTACTGTCTACCGAAGCACGCACTGAAAGAAAATGATTATCTTGAACTCTTCAGTAAACTCGGAAAAAGATTTATACTAGGAGGTGACTTTAATGCTAAAAAGACTCAACCCCAGTGAACTAGACTAACGACAACGAAAGGTAAAGAGCTCCTAAAGGCTATTAACAAATACCGTTGTGAAGCTTTGTCAACAGGGAAACCGACTTACTAGCCAACTGATCCTAACAAAATACCAGATCTGATCGATTTCTTTATAGTCAAAAACATATCTATAAACTATATGCAACTAGGCGAAAGCAGTGACTTAAACTCTGATCACTACCCGATACTCTTGACGTTAAGCGAAAAAATCATCCAGAAAGAAAATAATCCAACCTTAGTAAATGAATACACTAATTGGGATTATTTTAGACAGTCCCTAGAAGATAGAATTGACCTCAGAGTTCCGCTGAGGAATGAAAAGCAATTAGAAAAAGAGGTATAGAAATTTGTACAAGACATTCAGCAATCAGCTTGGGAAAACACTCCTGAAATCAAGAGAAAAGTCAAGGGGAATATT
>JANTOP010044001.1:0-24757 GCA_027564815.1 Symmerus nobilis | reverse complement strand
AATCGGATAAAAATTCGATTCCAAATTATTTAAAATAACATTTTAATTTTAAGCTTTCAATGAGCTTTTGAGGTTTTAAGGTTAGATTAGGTTCGGAATATTAAGCTTTCTGGGAGATTTTAAAGTGTTTTTCCAGAGCTTTTGAACGAAATGTTTAGTCTTGATATTTTGTATTTTTCCTCAACTAATTTTGAAGCTTACCACATCATTACATTGTTTTGGATCCGAAGAAAATAATTGGGAAATCCGGATCAAATGTTGCAATGTCCGATATTGCAACTCGGAGCCCTTATGGATTTTTGATTTTTCTTATAGATAAATTTCAACAATTCCGAAATATTTAAATTTTGTATTTTTGCCTAACTGTCAAATCAACTTTATGCGTTTTTACATTTTCCCGGCTGAAGAAATCTGTTCACAAATTCTTCTCTCACGAAATCCATAAGATAATAATTGCAATAATACTATTTCTACCGTTCAAATGATTTGTTTTTAAAGGTATATAGTACCTACATCTTCTTTATTATCGATTTATTTAGATTATGATTAGATATTTAGTGCCAAGCGTATATTTGACATTATTGCCGAGGCTACCATGCAACATTTTTATATCGGTTTAACCGCCGTAATAAGTAAATTCTCCCTCAAAATTTGACGATGATTGTATGTCTAAAAAATCGCGATTTTGTATATCTTGACGAGTATCCGATATTCTGAACTGAACCACACGTTCTTAACTAATTATGATTAGAATTCAATATTCAATATTACCTACTCCTTTATTTATAATTGGCGATTAATGACTTCATAAAAAATTGCATGGAAAAATATAGCTGAATATAATAACAAAAAATGTCTCTAAAAAGAAATCTTGATGTTGAATAATTAACATTAATAATATTTTTTTCTGAAAATTAAATACCACAATATCTAAGTCCGTTTTCTTTCTTCTGTATAGTTCAACAATGTCATACCCATTTACTAATTCATTACGGTTCTAGGATTGAATATGCGGATCGATACAGTTGATAGGGTAAGAATGTAATAAATTCTTGTACATATTTAATTAATTTAAAATTTACCAGCAATTCTTTATTCATATCTCACTGAATTTTATGGGATACTTAAGATTAATACAACTATTGGTAAAATTTATAGTTTACGTTTGTATTTATAGCTAAATATCCTTTATTTCAAGATAGGCATGTATTACAATTAGTGGACAAAATTCAGAAAATTCCTAATAGAATAGGCCAATAATCCCACAAGATCTAATTTAATGATTACTATAACAATTTCATAAATTTAGGTCGATAAACATATTTTTTCTGAGTCTGTCTTCACTATGTTATAATATTACTTATATTAAATACAATTTAAAAATATTTTTACGGTTTGCGTTAAAATAACAATAAAACATTATTTTTGATCATTCTTTTTCAGTGCGTGATATTTGCATTTAAAAACATGTAACCATGGCATGCATTATAAATCATACGAAATATTTTTCTTACGAAAACATTAACTTTTTATTCTTGATTGTCTTTAGCCTTTGAAGAGTTTTTCACTTTTTTAAGAAGTTGGCGTTCGAGCAACGGGAGGGAAGATATAGGGCAGGTCTTCGTTATGTCCAATGTATTTTTTTATTTGGTTTACCTCAATATCAATGATTATATTGGTATAAGGGTGTTTCATGTCTGGCGCCGTCCATAATTCCAATAAATATGTACGATCCGTTGTAATATCAAAAATACATCACCAATCACAAAGCCTATATAATAATAATTTTCAATAATATTTATACAAATTGTTTGTTATGTAATTTAGCATTGCGCTCTCATTGTTGTACAATTTTTTTCATCCTTTAAACAAGAATGTTTTAAAGTGGCGTTGGCGTTCATTTTAAAAAGTAAATAAATATTATTAAATCTTGGAAAAGGTATTGACATTGGCTATGAGGTTAAGAAAGTCAATCAACACCAATAAGAATTGGATGAAAAAGAACAGCCATAAAAACTAAATCAGTACCATACATTAAAGTACAACATTAACTCTACTTAAGAAAACACACAATTGGTTATAAGTTGTATTTATTTACAAGCAATTTAATGATCCAATAAGTCGAACATTGTATATTTTAAATCTTTTAAATGTACACGTTTACACGTATACTTAATTAGGTTACAATTCGCCTGTCCCAAGTTGAACTTTTTCATTCCTCGTAATTGTTTTTTTTTATATATATATTTTTTGCGTTTTAACAGCGAATTTTCAACGTTTTAATAATATACTAAGTGAAATACAGGGTATTTAATTTTCGATGAAATTCAATAGATAATAGGATTTACTCATATTTCTGATTAACAGTGTTTCTAGGTCTTATACAGTATTGTATTTAAATAAATTGATATGAACAATATTTTGATCCAACATATTATCCGGTGGTGAAGTATTGCACTCCAATATTGAAACACACTGAATATTGATGTGAAAATAATCTGTGAAAAAGGTAGCTAACACAAACGCCCCCAACAAATCAATTGTGCAAGGAAAAAATTCATATCATACTCAATTTATCTTGTCATGTAAAAAAATATTTCTCATCATATTTACGAGTATGGTGTAAAAATCCACATATAACACGTAGTTATTATCGTAAAAATGGTATCCCAAAGCATAAATAAATTTGGTACTTTTATTGAATCCATCATTGTAATACTATCGGTATTACCATACTGAGTTATTACAATCGATACATAATGATATGTAAATATCACATTTCCAATTCATCGATATCGATATTTTATGTATTCCGGCATGATTTTCAATATAACACAATAATGTTGTAGAGATACATCTTTCTATTCATCTCCCATGATATTCATAATCATGTCATATCTCATTATATTTATACATCATCATCAATTTTATTTCTACAGAATTCTGAAATATTGCACAAATTCACAAAATCAAAAATAAAAGAAATTGTAATCTATTGGGAAATGGTAATAAACGGGGGGTTGGTAAGAGGGGCGCTATCAATATTGTATACCGTTAAGATTGACAGAAATAAAGATTGTTGACAAAATCGTTATAATGATGTGTGAAAATTCTTTTCCATTTGAAGTGAGACAAGCTTTTCACTTAAGAGTTGATATTATATGAAGAATATCTCATAATTTCTTAATACTATGTCGGCAATGGGAATTCGAATTTATTGTAATAAAATAATTTTCAGTGAAGAATTTGTTAATAAATATCGTAGATTTGTGAGTGAAAACGGAATTTATAGTCACACGTTTAATTTCTGAGATATGAATATGATATGAATCAATAGCGTGCGGTCAACATCTCCATAAGGTGTGCAGAATGTTATCCTGGGCTGGAAAAAATGTAAGAAAGCAGAAAGTTGCTTTGTCAGTTAGGTAAAAATATAAATATTAAATTTTTCGGAAAAGTTGAAATTTATCTAAAGAAATATCAGAAATTGTAAAGAATCGCACCGAGAAATTTGAATATCGGACATCGCGACATTTGATCCGGATTTTCCGGTTATTTTCATCAGATCCAAAAAAATGTAATGACGCGGAATATGTAAAAATATCAAAATTAAACTTCTCGTACAAAAGTTCTACAAAAACTTCAAAGCTCCCAGAAAGCTTTATTTTCCTAAACTTTTTTATACGTTTTAAAATCAATTTTCTATACAGATAACGATCCTTTAACCAAATTTCAAATTGTCCCAACACAAGCTCAAAAAATCTCGAAAGCTCATTGAAAGCTTAAAATTAAAATATAATTTTATATAAGCTGGAATCTAATTTTTAATTGAAAATCCCAATTAAAAGCCCAAAAATTTCGAAAGTTCATTGCAAGCATATATGTATTTATCCAAAATTTCAGGCCGATTCCTGAATTTTTCAAGAAAGAACAGACAAGGACAATGAATTCCTGCAGGATAATTTGATCATTTCAATTCATTAAAGCGTCCGCAGACATTTTAATTTTCCACAAGCGTTTTAACGAAAGTTTTCGATTTCGTTTAAATTTATTTATCGGGAGATAAAATAGATTTGTTAATGAATAAAATATTATTATATTTTAATTAAAATCTTTGGGTTAGTTTAACATATTTATTAAATAAAATAAGGCGATAAGGTGAAGTATCTAATTGAATAACGTAAAAATCTTCTCTTTATCAGATGATTTAGCACTCTAATAAAAATTTGGTTGGCCAGTTTTAGCGAAACAAATAAAAGGATGCATTATTTAATTAATTGTTCAATTTATAATATTAGTGTGCACAAATAAATTTTTATTGTACGTACAATTAAGATAGCTACATTGGGATTAAAGTTAATTCAATTCAACACTTACTTCAAAATTAGTAAATTCATTACTCGTAATCGCGTAATATCTATTTTATTTGTTAAATATTTGCTACTATATTAATTGAAGAAATGCTGCTTCACCTTATCGAAAAGCATCATCAACTCGCAGGGGTATATTGTAACACGCGTCAAATTATTCTTGATCGATAGATAGGTAGGATTGTTATAACAAATTTATCTTATAATTTAGTGTACAATAATAAACACTATATCAGATCATTTGTATAATAAATATGTGCCTCTTGGGAATATGACTCTACAGTAGTACAAATATATAAGCAGATAAGTTTAGATATAAAAGGAGAAAATAATACTTTATTGTACATATCACATAATATTGTGCAATTCATTGTGTAGTTTTTCGCAGCTCGGTAAGTTCCAACATCATGTTAATATGAAAAGCTATTATAAATGTAAAAGATGTTTTCACTTAATCAATCTCATGTAAAGCTTTCTTCTTTATGCCGTGATATTATACAGATTTTCAATATGCAATGCTTTAAGAAATGTAGGGAGAAGGAATTACATAGGTTCGGTTTTCTGAATATTATTATACAAAAATGTACTTCTTTTTTTAAATAGATTTTTTTTTCATTAATAAGCAAATATTTCAATGTTCATTATGTTTAGTTTTTCAACTACAAGTCAATATTTGCATTCCATCAACTCGATGTCTTTACGGGTACGGGTACAACAAACTATAATAATATTTTTTAATGTTTGAATTTTAAAATACAATCATTAATTTTTCATTGCACATTTAAGTGCATATGGAAAAATTGTTACATTCAGAATGCATAATAAAAAATTTATAACAGTATTATTTACTATATATCACAAATGCATTAAAGAATGTTCCTTTTCATTGTTTTTTCTTGAAAACAGATTTCATAATAATAATTATAATTCGGGTCCCAAATGTTAGTTTTCGGTGATAGTTTATATTTCTATTTTCTCAATTAGAGATATACATACTATAGTGAAATTCGTTTATCTAACTTACAATATAAATAATATTGCTCGACCAATATAATTAACTATATTTAAGTCAAAATCAACTCCGCACATTTTAAGAAATGGGAACTGTTTAAGACCTATCAAAACAATATATATCATAGATAGGAAATCTTCATAGAAAAAATCTAATAATATAATGAAAATTCAAAAATAAACAAATTAAGGTATATTTATAAAATGCACGTACTTTCAAGTGGTAAATTAAATAAAAGTTGGAAACTTATAAACTCCAAAAAATTTCGTAAAGCGTACAAAATTCCATGGAATCATAAAATGGGGTCGTGCAACAAGCCATACGGTAATAAGTCATACGAGCAAAGTGCCAGAAGCCTTATAGTACATTTCGAATTTCTATGGCTTATTACACTTTGAAAGTGCAATATAAGCCCTACATACATGGTTTATTTCACTTTTTTGCTGTATGGCTTCTTGCATTTTCAAAATTCATTAAGCCATATATGGCTTCTTTCCCTTAATTTTCGTATGGCTTAATTGACACTTCCAATAGTGTATAAAGCCATGTAGGTCTTATTGCACTTTTTCCCACATGGCTTCAGGAAATTAATTCATTTTTTAATCAATCATTAATCAATTTTTTAATATATTTCTGAACATTTTATGAAAGAAACTTCATGAGAATTAAAAACGTTTCCAAAAACGAATATAGTTTTGATAACACCGACAAATAAAAAAACTTACAAATTTCCCAAAAAAAGAGAAAATAATATTAAACATTTGAAAATTTCTGAAGACATTTTGAAGACATAACATATCCAACAATGGCAGGGTGTTACGAAATTTAATAAACTATTAAAATCTGTAAACATCATAAATATCTGCAAATTTCATATAGTAAAAAAATGATTGAAAATTTAATAAAGTCCTCAAAAAAAAAGAATCTCCATGGGTGTTGGTAATAGGGGGTGGACGAGATCATAGGGCGAGAGATGCATATTTTTCTATAATTATACTATAATGTCGCCTATATACAAAAAATACTCACTAACTACAGTTTCATTGTTTCGAGTCATGATGCTTTCTGTATACATTTTTATCATTAAAAATCCAATATACCCAAAACATTTCTTAATAATATAGTTGTTATATAAAAAATGTTTTTGGTATATTTCGATTTCTATGGAATTAAATCAATGACTTCTATAAATTTTATCGACACATTAGAAAATATTTGAGGCAGAAAAATTTCAATACATATATTTGGTATTATAAAAAAAACAGTAAATTAGTCCGAAATTCTATTGCTATATATAGTTTCTTGTAAACACATTTCATAAAGTTGTTGAGCTTGTTCGAAATTTGACTTATTTTTGATGTCGCTTCGGAACTGTTACAGCCACATTTCACTATATAATTATACTATTCGATTGTATTAAATTTGGGTGTAATACAATTTTTTCTTTTTCAAACATAATTTCTCTTATGTTTTATTGAAGTTTTAAGCGATAAGTTTATGGCAACAAAATCTAAAGATTAAGTCAAAGATGAAACAATTTTTTATGCAATATTTAAATAAAACATTGTTGTGCAATGTCTTTCTTTTTATGGAAAACATGCAATAAAATGAATACCCGAAATGCACAGACTTTTGTGTTTAATTTTGAAAAATACAAATTTTCTGCACCGAAAAAGAAACCTTTATAATATGATATGGAATCCTCAGATCTTTACCGGGATATCGGTTGGTTGGTTAATCATTTAAAATTATATTTGTTATGTTTTTTTTTTATAAATCATCGCCTGTATAAAACAAAAATCACAACCACATTTTGCTTTGAATATTTTATGACCATACCTATAAATAAATGACAAGATAAAATAATAAAGAACTGTGATGGAAACATTGAGAAACTAAATTTATGAACAATCTGCACGCAAAAAATCGGTGTGAATATTTGTCTTTAAGACCATATCATAATTGATTTATGGTTTGCATAATGATCTGGCACAATAATAACGAACACCTTTTTTATCTTTCGCTATTGACTTTTATGGAGTTGTCTGCGCTTATTCTTGTAATGATTTAATATGCAAAAAATATTATATTAACAAAATCAATTTCTTGACATACAGCTGTCGTTGACTCAGAGACAGAAAATCATTTGATTTAATGAAAAAAATTAACAGACAACCGATAGGCCTACAAATTTGATGCAACTTTCATACCGGTTTCACTTAGCGACTAATAAAAAAATCTACAGTTTATGATTATCATGTTAATTTTTTCCAAAAAATGAAAAAAATAAAGAATAAAAATCGAAACCAATATTTTACTATTGGTAACAACAGAAGGTTAATTGAACGTGACGATAACAAATTCATTAACAAATTAATTAAGATATCGATTTAGCTAACAACGAAGAAAAATAACTGTTTTCATTGTGAAATTTTTAATGCAATGACCTCTTTGTTAAAGGTTTGTTGAAAAAATACGTATCTCTAATTAATACCGTTCGTATAGTTTTTTAATAAAAATGTATCAGCTGTGTTTTTGAAAATTTATTCAAAAAATTGGTATAACAATTATTTTTTCTATTAAGTCATTAAATATACCTACTTGTTTATCCAAGAAATTAGCATAAAAATTAAGAAATTCATTAGCGAAAATTATTAATTATTTTGGCCATATATCAAAATGTCAACGATTGAAATATTTAATGGATTTTTTAATTTTAATTATTTATTTTTAATTGGTGCTAATTATTTAATTATTTGCAAAATATTTGTTTCTAATTAAAATATTCGTTTTTTGGAATTTTTTCTTAATTAATACATAATAATTATTTTCGATAGACGTGATAGTTCTTATATTCTGATTACACAATCTTATTTTTTCTTATATAGAGAAAGATAGGATTAATTTTGGGGGAATACTTGAAAATATTCAGATATATTCAGAATTTTTAAATACGTTCGATCAGGCTAAGTACAAGAATATAAGCGATCAAAAATAAAAATTGAAGAATGATCTCGTGTTAATCTTATTAAAACTTTAATGAAATGAAATTAAATGAATCTTTCGGTTATTTTAATTTCAATTCATATAATTTTCGAGATATTACAAATAGTACCATTTAGGGGGAAATTTTTCTCGTAAGAGCCCATCTGAACCAGCATTAAGTATATGAACTGTTAACTTGCTGCAAATAGTTCCTCAGAATTGTTGTTTAATTAGCTAAGATTAGTATAATCATTTTATTTTAAAAACCAAATTTTCTTTACGAATTTTGCGTGTAGCATTTCCCGTTAAACCTTTCAATTTTTAAGATTTTGATACGGATTTATTTATATAGTAACGGAAGAAGTTAAATGAATGGTTGAATCGATGCAAATACAAACCATCCTTACTGTTTTTTTTTTATTTTTTTGTGGCTTGATTCGATTAGCAATTGTGTGGACCGATTCGAAAGGCTAAAAATAGTGCTTTTTGGAAGTGTGTTGCAGAGAATGTATTTGAAAATCGAATTCATAATTCGAAAATCAGGAGATATATTTATTGATTGGCATATGTTAATAAGTCCTGCGTTAATAAGTCAAATATAGAATTTAATAATATTTTTATTCGATGGGTAAGTAAAATTCTAGCAGTATAGAGAGCATATAATTTCTATCATATTATTAACCTCTAAACCAGTACCGTGCAGTCCAATGCCAAGAAGATGCAGAGCACGCCTGAAATATCAACAAAATCGTAACCAATCTTTGTTGCTGCAAATTACTATATTAATTCAAATCATTTTATTATTTAATAAGAAGAGGTGCTACAAAATAAGTCTCGAAATCTGGCCTATGATTCATCTATGTGGGGGTTCTTCGGGTCAGTGACATGTATGTGGTACTTGAAGTCTTGTTTTCTATGATTTATACTCTCCATCGACGTGGAGGTTTCATATCGAATACGAGTATACTATACGCTTTGAAATTTATTTTCCATACTAATAATTTAAAATCAGTGAAATTGAAGATTTTTTGAAAAAGCTTTAAAAAAACTTCAAAAGCTCATCAAAAGCTTATCCCAAGGCCAATAATTAAATTTAAGTGAAATCCGAAATTTTCGTCTAAAAGTTTCCAGGAAAATTAAAAGCTGCGAAGAATATTTTACATTTCGGTTTCTACGCTTTGAAATCTCTTTTCTATCCCAATAATTTAACATTATTGAAATTAGAAATTGTCTGAAACGAGCATTTAGAAACTTACAAAAGCTTATCCAAAGCTTTTAATTAAAATATTATTTTATTCATTATCAAATCTATTTTATCTCTCAATAAATAAACTTAACTGAAATCGAAAACTTTCGTTAAAAACCTCCGTGAAAAATTAAAATCTCTACGAAAGCTTTGAATTGAATTGAATTGAATTGAAGCATGAAATTATTATTATAATGAAGGCATTCATGATTGCCTTTTCTCGAAAAATTCATCTATTGGGCAGACATTTTGAATAACTAAATGCTTTCAATGAGCTTTCGAGATTTTTAAGCATTTTTCTTTTGAAAATTGGAAAATTTGTAGAAAATACGCACTCTAGTAATAGCACTGAGTAATGTTCTCTTAAATAAAGCAGGCGCGTATTATAAAGGCTGTAACATTTTTTGACGGAGTCAGAAAATTCTGCACAACATAAAGATGTTGATGGTCGCACGCCACTACTCTAAACGACCAAAATGATGGACAATATAGATACTTATCAAGTTTTTAATAGTTTCACAATTTGATGTCAGCCAGTCATATACGACATTGTGGCTAGTATATTAGTAATTTAAAAATCAGAAATAATTATTATAAAACATTGAAAATGAAACTTTTGGTTAACAGTTAAATTAAAATTTAACGTTCCGGTTTTGGTTGTCCAACTTTTCAATAATGAAATATGGACATAAATGTTGGAAACTATACTCGATTAGTACTAATAACCAGTGGGTATATTTAAAATGTTTTACTTTGTTTCGGTATAATTATTTTATCAGAGCGAAAATAATTATCTTAATTAACTGACTCCTTAGTATAGGAAATAAACCTCAAAGCATAATTTTGAACTCAAAAATGCAACTTGCTGCTGGTTTAAAGTAATTAAATAACATTAAGAATATAAGAGTACCACCAGGAATTATAATTGTTATGCTTAAATAATAATCGGTTCTTCATATTTATTATATAACCCGATATTGAAGGAGGAGTTGGTTTAAAATTTTAAGGAAAAATATTTCATCTCCATTTCTAAGCCGTATGTGCCATTAATATTTTACTTACTGTAAAATATTAATTAAAAACTTGATCACTTGATCTGGTATGCAAATATTACAACTATTTTATCGAGATAATTTTATTAGCTTGTCCAAATATAAATCACAATTATATCTCTATTGATTGAAATCAAAATATCTAATAATAATAATAAACATGGTTTTTATTACATTTTGAAAAGAATTTAAAGAAGTAGAAAAAAGTAGTTTTTAATAAATGTAATCCATCTTTAATTCAATTTAAATTACAAAGAAGAAAAATAATATTTAAAAATGTTAAATCGTTGAGCTTTTAATTTCTATGGTAACACGCACGCCTTTAATTTTTTTTTCATTTAATATTTAAACTGCAGATATGCTCGTACATACAATAACGCTTCTTAAAAATACACTATAAACACGCAGCATTAAAAAATATTCATAATAATACGAAAAATGTGTTAATTAATTCATGTAATCTGATGGCTCCACAACTAAACCAGCAGCATCCAATTCGTTCGCACCAATGCATAAAAATATTAAATTTTCACTTAAGATGAAACGAACAATTTTTGGCGCCTGAAACATATCTGATATTAACTGTGAAGGCAAGAAAATAATAATAAAATATATTTTCAAAAAAATTATTATAACTTCAATACCAAAGAAAAATAAAAACATAATTTTGATTAGCTCACAAATTGACACGAAATTTGATTTCACATAATGCCATGTATTTATGAAGTATATAATTTAAATACGGGGTATAAATTTAAATGGATTATGACAGTTTAACATAAGCATTAAAAAGATTAACGATAATATCATTGGTATAAAAAATTAATATTTTTAAGAATTTTTTGTTTATTGATCAAATACCAAACAATTAATAAAATAAAAATGTTATTGGTATCTGAAAACCATTAACATTTCTTTTCTTAATAATTCTCCAATATTAATATATTTTTTTTGGACAAATCGATAGCTGTTAACAACTTCCTTTTAACAGTTTGCTTTTGGAAATAATAATAATAACCATACGGGTAACGTTAAATTGGTTGTAAGACTAAGCTTGCAGTTCCATAAAGATAAGAGATTTTGTAATATAATAATTATTTTCAAAACATTAAAAAAAATTCGCTCGTTATCTGGACATGGATAACATATCAGATTTGAGATCATAACACGTAAATTATTCCACTAGGAGCCCACTTTACGGAGAGAGACCAAAGATTAAAATATGGTTGAATGAAATATTACTATAAGTAGCTATATTAGTAGCAGCACGCTAAAAATCAAATATTTAAATTTGCTATTTAAATGAACTCCACGCGTTAATCGTTTAATATTTTATGGGAACTAGCTAGTCCAATTTTCGAAGAAAATTTCATTTAGGGAAAAATATCTCAACAAATAACCAATTGTGCTTTAAATTCGGGAGGGTGATTTCTCAATTTATCTAACAAGGATAAATTATTATATCATTTAAGAGATAATCAGTAATATTATTTGTAATGGCAAAATCATTAGTGAATATGTAGAATATTTCTACACACCCCTCCCCCCACGTATTTATATGTATTCATTTATTGGCTTCACTGCCGTCCTTAGCACACTTACCGTATACGCATATTGGACGAAACCGAGATATTGAACCTTCTACTTTAAGGCGGGGTTGCTCTTATTGTATAGCCTTGTTCTTCAAGTAACAGTTGTACTTGGCAAACATATTTTTTTTTTTAATTTTGTAATGAATTAAAAAACTGCTTAAATCACATTTAAATATAAATTAGAGCACTTACAGTTCAATGTGAGCATAAAAAGCTATCGATAACCTTAACTATTTTATCGTATATACAAATTACTTAGGCGAAATACCGTATGTGATCTAAAACCATGTGGATTTTCTTATTAAAAATACCGTATCTACGCAATCAATAGGCAGGTATACACAGGCATTCTACCGTATTTGCGTTTTGCTTAGGGGAATTACCGTATCTGTTACAGATACGGTGTAAACCGCTAAGTATTTTGCAGATACGGCAAAACCCCTAAGCATTTTTGGTCAAAAATGCACATACGGTAAAAATTTTAATTTTCAAATTACTTTTTTATAATTAATTAAATTTTTTTATGGCATAATTAAGGTACTTTTTAACCCTGAGATCATAAGGATTCATAAAAAACCAAAAACTCAATTTCGGTAAAAATGTCGTATACGGTAAGTGTGCTAAAGACAGCAGTTCAATACATAAACCTGCATTTAGAAATTGCATCACAGTACATCACATATTAAATAAAAATGTATTTCCCTCAATTATTTTAATGACCAAAGCATAAGCCTACATATATTATATGTTATAAAAACTATAATAAACAAATAATAAATCGAATTAATTACATTGTGAGTAGTTTCTGATATAATTTATGGGCTTGTTTGATAGCAATAAAAATTTATCTGCAAAGCACTCTGCAAGAAAAAGTCTTCAAATCGTGCATTAACCGTGCAAAATATAAATATTTATGTAAAAGAAATATCAAATTATAATGAATATATTTTCATAATATTTCTTTTATATCAATAATTAATTTTCATTATGATTCAAAGGCGCCTTTTTACACCGTTTTCAATAAATGTCTTTTTCACCTTTTAATCTTGTTAAACGAGAATGGAAAACCCCACCGATGACAATTTAAAAATATTTTTTCACAATTAACAATATTTTTCACCAAGTTTCCTTACAGTGCGAAAGCTATAATACAATATTTGATTTGAATAAATATCAATTTGAATGAATATATGTTACTAGTAGTTAAACTTCTCCAATTTCCATACCAAATTTTATATCACTTTTGGTTTATTTAGCCGCATCAAAATTACTATGATTAAAATATGGTGTGATATTAAATTATAATAATTTAAAATGACATATTATCGTTATTCAATACGTATTTGGTTAATTTAATTTTCTATCATCGATTCTTATTTAGTTTTGCTTAAGTATAAAGTGCAATTGCAACCGGTTGCGGTTTTTATTTACACGTTTTTCTCTTGAAACTATACACTAATATTCATTTTATTCATAAATAATTCCGCTGGGTGCTAATATGAAATGTATGCAGATGATATTTATGCAAATAGAAACATCTTTTTGAAGTAGGAAAAAGAATAATTTTGTTAACAACGATTTTATTTGCTTTAGACATATTTTTAGAAAATAAATTATTTAAATTGCTTTTACCAGTATTTTCAAGTAAGTAGGTAAAGTTTTAGTGACGACAAAAATATATTTTCTGAAGCGATATGTTTGACCAATGAACTTTCGTTCAATTTGTGGGATCTTTTATACCTTTAATTGTAATTGGGTTCATTTTTAATTGTTTAATTTTAAATTCAAAGACAATCATCGATATAATACTTTGATCTAAACAAACATTTTATAATATTGTAATTATAATATCACTACCGCAGTCTTAATTTGTGTGAAGACTGTACAAATTACAAATTATTGCGCATTGCAACAAGAGAGATACCGTAATTTTCAATATAAATATTTTAAATTCTGGATGTTTTAATATGATTACATCAATCCTCGGCTTCCGTTCTGAATTCTCAGAGTTTTTTACTAATATTTTTTGATGAGAAAAAATTTATGTAAAAGGATATGTCATTTCTTGTATCATCTTCAACTTTTGGTGAATAATAATCAAGATTCACTAATTTCAAAAATTAAAAGGACTTAGAATTCGATTTGGGTCATAATGCAAAATGCAAGTATATGGACGAACATCTTCATTTTGAATATAATTTTTTGATAATTTATCCCGTAAAAGTCATAAATGAATTCATGAATTCTTTACTGGACATTTTTGTTATCATGTTTGGACCCCGATAAATCGAATCGGATAACAATTTATGGAGCGGTGAATCGAAGTTCATATCTCTATGTTCGCGGGTTCTTTATTCGCTGATTATATTATTCACACTTATAGAATGAATTATACATTTTGAGAAATATACATATACGTTCTATGTTGAGAAGCATTTTTTATAAGGAGTATAACCTTTAACCTTTATAAGCTTTTAACGAAGCTTTGCGAGTTGGATTTTATTATAATTATTGTGTATTGTGTATGTATTTTCTATTAGATAATTTTCTTCATTACTTTTTTTTACAGAATATTTTTGAACGGATATGTTTAAATGAAATTTCGGGGAAACTTTTGATTTCATTTCCTATTTTCGAACTAAAAATTTATTTGTTTGTTAGAAAAGTTTGAAGTTTGTAAATTAATTATAGACTTTACATCATGGAGTTTGAATCTAATTAATAATATGAAAATCCAACTCAATTATAGCAAATCCAATCCCAATTTATAATAACAACGATCTAAGTAGTAGTTGTTTATTATTAATGATTGTTCTTCTGTAAGCTCGTTTATTTTCCATATAACAATAAATTTTGTTTCTAATTGATTTTACTTGAGAAATATATATATTTTTTATAATTTTATTTTAAATAATTTATACTATAACTAATAGAGTTTCGTAAATTATAAATTATACCTAATAATATACCTTTTTTCATCTCTTTATAATAATCGGATCGATGATGTTTTGAGCAGGGTTTAACAGAATGGAATTTCAATATAAGTTTTAATATCCAATCCAATAAACTTTAGTTCTAAACTCCTGTTATCAAATCACCATACTGATATATGGGTTGAATTTTATGGAAAATATTTAAACAAATATTATTATAATTTTATGCAATTGATTCGATGAAATTTAATTTATTAATTTTATTCATAGATATGTTAATTTTATTACTTAATTTAATAATGTACATTCTTTGCATTTTCTATAATTATTAATAAAAGTTTAAAACATTACTACGAACAATAATATAATAATTGTATTTTTTGTTGTTGTTATTACTCCTAAAAAATTAAAAGATATCGTCTTGTGTTTTTTTTTCTCGCACAGAAATAAATATAAAATTTTATTGATGTAAGGAAAAAAATTCATAATTTATTATGCATTTTTAAATTATTCCCCTTTAAATAATAATAAACATTTGCTTTCAAATAGAATAGGAAACAATAATTACGATATGGTACGGAAAGTACAGATATATAATTTGTGAAATAAAATACCTAAAAGTTGCAAGCTCATTTGATTCAATTTATTAACAATGAAAGAAACAACCATTAATATCATTTTATTATTTGTTTAATTCCTTATTTCACGAATTATTTAATTGACACGGATTTTCATTTATAATTAAATGTTTGTAGTTTTATTGATAATTAAATTGAATTGAATAAAATGAACTGGAACAATTAATATTTAAGATTTTAATTGTACAGCGTATAATTTTATACTTTTTTAACTTTTTTATATATGGTTACTTTAAGGTGGTGATTGCGGGAGCACTATGCGACAAAAAACAAGTGTGCTTTATGGCATACACTACAAACAAATTTGTTGGAATAACAAAAGGCGGAAAAGTTTTAGCCAGTTTACCATACCCACGTAAGTGATAATTTTCTTTTAATATAAAAGCATTATAATTTTTTTTTTTAAGTTGAATGTTGAGGAATAGACATAATCAACCTATTGAAGTTAATTTATTTGAGACATTTCTAACTCTGATTCTGAGAATTCACAAAATGTTAATCTCTTCATGGGTCGTACGATTTTGTACGCCTGATACACAAGTATAAAGTATTTATTATACCGTATCATTTCCAAAAGAAATTCATGCCACACAAATATTACAACAACTTCGACACTAAAATAATAATTATTTAATCAAATAAAAACATTTAAATTTTTCAATGTTTAAAAATCATTATTTTTAATCATGTCGATAATATTCAAATAAATAGTCAATTTTTTCGGTTGAGAAGTCTTTGGATTTTTTGTTCTTCTTCGTTTTCTTTGTACACCTATCCCTTTATTTATGTGAATAATTGCACGTTTGTCCAGGTCACATACATTACATAATTACCATAATATAATAATAAATTCCACTAAAATTTGCGTATTGTGGCATTGTTTTCAAATTATTGTATACATATAAATTGAAGTAATTTCAAATTACATATTAATTCTGGATAGGTTATATTTATTTGCATAGTATTCGTTCAATATATTAGAAGATTGTTTTGAATTTTTGAATGTTGAATGTATAAATCAATGAATCGGTGTACTACATATTCCTCTTAGATGTTGATCCCATTTAATTCGATGAAAAATCTGGAAAATCGGTATGTTGTTAGAATGTGTTGATTGGCCTCTAATCTGGTAAGGGCTTTCCTATATGTTAGCGAGAGGTGCAAGAGGGCGAAAAAGAAATCCGTAGAAAAAAGAAATATATAAATAAATAAAAGTTCCGATTATGTGTACTTAAAATCTCTATGAATATTTATATATCATGCAAGTTTTATTAACATTTCTTATTATTATAAAAATGTATTTAGTAGACTGAGATTTTTCTTATTATTTTTTTTTTTCATGAATATTATTATTTAAAATCTAGTCACACTATAGTCTTTAACTCCAGTCCACTGATTTCGGCTCGTTTGATGCAATATGTATACATAGATACAACATTTTTTTCTCAAAATAAGTGTATAATAATGGTGTAACCTTTACACAAAATAGACTTTAATTTGATTTGAAACGAAGTCCAGTCAGTGTCGAGAGTTGTATATTTTTTTTTATATCTTCCACTTCGTATTTAGTTAGCCTGAAAAAATCTGGTTGTTATATTTGTGTGATATAGGTGTTAGCCCTTGTTATGTGTTCCTCGTTTTTTTTATTAAACATATTTTACATACTGATTTTATAGTGATTTGAATGTTGAGAAAATATCGATAAATGGATGGCGTTTTCTAACACTGAGTTCAAATAAAAATGAAACATCTCACTCATTTTTAACTTTAATATGAAGTTATCCAATAAGTATAGAACAACTTATCAGATCAGAGTGTTCGCACTAAAAATTAAGGTGTAGGAATATATTGCCTCTTTATATTCAAGTATAACTTAACAAATGATCATTTTCAAAGATCGTATCGCCAAATTGTTAATTTTTTTGCTCGCATAATTTTTTATTTTCGAAAAGCGGAGATCTTTTATATGATAAGTTTAGCTACCACATATATCAAGAACTGAAATTCGTTTCGGAATTTCAAACATGACATTTATATCTCTTGTACGACACATATGAAATAACGCTTCAATGATTTATTCATGAAATTAAACCAAATTAAAATCAAGAACGAAATATTGTTTATTCTTCGATTTACCTATAATATTGAAAATAAAACTAATTTTTTATAATCATTTTAAACGACCTATTTCATGTTTTTATTTGATAGAGTAATAATGTAGAGGTAAAAGATTTTAATTATAGAATTGAAAAATAATAAACATTTATGCATTCAAGGTGCATCATAATATAGATGCGATATAATAGGTTTAAGAATTTGAAAAAACGATTTATTTATTAAGGCATTAACCTATGACAGCAGAAAATCTGCTAGCTTGTTAACACGATACAGGTAATGCTTCTTCTTTAATAGTAATTGCTCATGCACGTATCTATTTAATTTATCAGTTATCAGATACGGTCGTCTCCATATAAGAAATATGTTCGATCATTAAAATATAAGTGTTAATAAAATTGCAAACACACATTACTACTACATGTATCTAGCGCCGGACCTGTCAGATTCATGTTATATATTATGGTATGGTCATGTGAATATGAATAATTTATGGGAAAAAATATTTGCGATTTTTGTTCTATAGATATCTATATACATTTCATACTTATTGAGGATTTCCAATCCACATAAAATCGCAAACCAATGGATGGGAACAATATATCCGTATAGGGTAGATATAGGTAATTATAACTTTTTGAAAAAGTGCGCTGTATTAGTAGACAATTTAGAATCGACCTTTCATCTGAGAAACCTATTTTTAAAAGCAAACCAAATATTTGAAACCACAATTATTTAAATTTTATGCAACATTTGTATCTTAATTACATAATGAAATATGCTAAATATAATTTAATGTAACTTTTGCGTATAGATTTTTATTACTTTTTATTTGCTAAATTTTGTGATCATTTAGATGTTCTTTGATGGCTTAGAGATAAATTTAAGATTTTTCTGTAAACAAGAATTAACTCCAACGTGTGATGTGTCAACATCTCAATAAGAAGTGTAAAATTTGATGACCCCTTAACAAAATGTTACAATTTTTATTATACGCGTTTGCTTATCAAGAAAATGTAAAACGTAGAAAGTTGTTTTGACAGTTAGGTCAAAATACAAATTTTCAATATTTCAAGAAAGTTTAAATTTATTTGAGAAAAATCAAAAATTCCTGAAGGCTCACACCGACAAATTTGAATATCGAACATCGCTACATTTAATCCGGATTTCCCGATAATTTTTTTCAGTTTCCAAAAAATGTAATGACGCAGAAATTAGTTGAGGAAAAACACAAAAATATCAAAACTAAACTTTTCCTACAAAAGCTCTGCAAAAAGTTAAAAGCTCCCAGAAAGCTCTATTTTCCGAACCTTTTTTTTACGTTTTGAAATCTATTTTCTAGCTAGATAACAATTCTTTAACTAAATTTCAAACTTTCCCACTAAAAGATTCGAAAATCTCGAAAGCTCATTGAAAGCTTAAAATTAAAATGTCATTTTATATAATTTGGAATCTAATTTTTATTCTAATCTATCTAATTTATTGGAATCTAATTAATTAAATTTACTTAATTTTTCACGGTTAAAATCTATTTTCTATCCAGATATCGATCCGTTTACGAAATTCCCAATTTTCCTAAAAAAAATGCTTCTAACATCTTGAAAGCTCATTTAAAGCATATATTTCTGCACAGGCCGATAGATGCATTTTTCAAGACAGGCAAAACATGGATTATATTGAATAAAATAATTTGAGTTAACAATTTTCAGAAATAACAATTGGTTACGATTTTTTTGATATTTTATGCGTGCTCTGCGCCTTCTGCGGACTGCACGCCACTGATTCTAACGAGTAACTTGAAACGAACTTTGGTTCTAAATGAAATTAAGTTAGACTATTACAAGTGGTACTGGTTGGTTAGGCGAAATCTCCTCTAGATGTTTGAAAATACGTACCACAGAAACGGTGCGTATCTTCGCAAGATAATTCTTAACTATTATGATATACGGTGATATACGAGTATTAACTAGCAGGCTAACAGTTTACATAATTAATAAGCTCAGAAATGCTCAAATATTATTTACATAATTTCTTAACGAAAAAAATAAAAAATTTCAAATTTCCAAAATACGAATCTTCAAGCAACATAGCACCGTGTATCATAGTGTTATCTGTTAGTTTGGATTTTCCAGAAAACTATACAAAAGGCTGTTAAACCGTTGTAATCTATATACGATCACCGATTTTTATCGCGTTTGGTTACGAATGGTTATAGTTTGTAATCAGTTTCGGATGGAAAAACAAAAAGGAGTAAAATGAAATCAAATTTAAACATGAATCCAGTTAAAAACACGATTTTTTTTATCACGCGATAATGCATTACAGTTAAATTCTGGTTGATGTAATTTCATATTAGCGAGAATTATTGGGTAAAAGAATTTCTTTAATAAATTATTTAATTATGTATTATACCAATTATAAATGAAATAATTCATTGTTTATTTAAATTTAATAACCATTTGTTCAATTGAACGTATTCATATTTTAATTCAAATGTTGTTAAATTTCTTTTCGTAATTAAAATCGACGTGTCATATGCATAACTATAAATAAAAAACATTCATAATATCCATGACTTCCTGGCTGTATGAAATTATGTATCGAATATAATTTCATATTCTAAATTTTTATTACCGGAAAATAATTTGACCTACTTTCAATATGCAGTTATAAAGGAAATGGTTATATTTTTACAGATTCTAATTTTGGGTAGCGATAAACGCAGTGAAATCTACGTAATAAATTTAGATGTATCGTGGCAACCAAGAAAACTCAATTGTGAATGTACCCCAATCTACTCTAAGAGTAAAAATATGAAATACTTCAATTTATATGATCATATTCTGGTTAGTAATACATTTTATTACATTGTCAACAAATGATTTTAATAGATTTTCCACACATCGTATACAAGAACATAATAATTTAATTATAATATGTATATCAGTCAGTGGCGTTTATAAAGTTAATATATAAACACAACAATAAATTCTGAAAATTGAATATTAGAAAAGAGAGGCGTTTAATTCTAAATAAATGGTAATCTGAAGAATTTGAATCTCATGTTTTTGTCTATTCAATTGGTATAACGTCAAGTTTAGATTGAACACCATTTGTAAACTATTAGTAGTCATAATGATTATCTAGCATAAAATCAAATATCAATAATTTATAATGAGATGTTTATCGAAAAATAGTCTTTCCAAATTTCATTAAATTGACCCTATTTAATGGAAAGTATATTTCAAAAGCCTTCAAATAGACAGCTTTTTATATCGAAGAACAATCCTTTTCTAGAAAAGCAAGGAAAAAAAATAGTTTATCGGAATTTAATACTGGTTTCAATAGTTCGGTTGTTTTTATAAATTATTATTTATGTTATTTCAATTTTATTAGAAGTTAGGCACCTTTTCCTTCAATTTATTGACCAATTTAGTGACTTTCCTTTTTTATTCATTTTCATATACAAATACTTGAACAATAGAGAAGAAAGAACGGTTCGATCGGTTGTTTATTCGATCATCATAATAATGGAAAGAAAAGAAAAAATTCTTTATTATTATACTTGTATAAGGGAGTTTACAGAAAAGGAAGAACACATTATTGTAATGAAAGGTTCAATGTTAATAGGGACACCGTATCAAAAAATATTTATTATGTTATTTATCAATATATATTTACAATAAAAGAATCAATTATCCTAAATCGAATTGCCCTCCCACGTCGTTTATAAAGTATTTTAAGTAAGTGTGATTGGAAGGTACAATATTATTAATATTTCATTTATGTTATATGTACTCGTTCCGCGATATAAATTGATTGATACGTTGATCTCTTTTCGGAAAGAGTTATAATTTCAATATTGGAAACCAAAAATTAATTGCAGAGATATTTCATTCTACATAATTTCCTCAATCTACTATATTTATAGTTACTCGGACCGTATATAGTTTAAAACATTTGGGTTAGAAAGATTTATAATTTTTACTCTAAATGGATATCAATCACCATAAAATTTGCTTAACTTGCGAAAATTCAAGGAAATTATTATAAAAAGTTAAGAAATCAATATTTTAATTGGATTTTGACAAAGATAAAACGTATTTGGATAATTAATGATTCTTCTTTGGTATTAAGTGAAACATATTTTTCTTTAAACGATTAAGACATGGTACCTCCTCGTATTATGAATGTTTTTTTAAAGGGTCCTATAAGACTAAGGGAGCGTGTATAGATTTAACATTGAATATGGCTAATAATATCAGAAATCGCGAACTATAGCTTTAATGAAATTCTATAGCTGCTTTATCATCCACGTCATATCACAATATTTTTGTAATCTGTCAAACGCCTGCTCGACAGATAGTAAATGCGCTTATTTACAGATAGTATATACTATACACCCCTAATTTCCACTCTACTGACTGCTCTATCACTATTTTTGGCGTGCGATCGGGAGTATTTGAAGAATACGTCTAATATTTTAAAACAACTCATTACTTCAATGAGTCAATATCCCTAGTTAAGACATATTTTTAAAATATAAATTTCAGAAAACCTACATCCGAAATCATTTCACAAAAATTGGAAATTGTTTGGTTTTGCTTCATTCTCTCTATCCGCCACATCTTGAGAATATATTGACGCACCCTCGGTTGCCAAATGTTTTTCATTAATTTTTTAATCGTTTTCTTAAAGGTACCCTTTAATAATAATAATAATAATAATAATAATAATAAATAAAAAAAAATAAGACATCAAATTATTTAATTTATATTTTTATTAACTATTTCTGATATGCCCTCCATGTATAATTTTTTTTTGTCGGGTTATTTGAGCGGCTCAATATTTTAATGGCTATATAAAAAAATGAGCATTAACGGACTCCCATTCATATGTCAAAAGTTATCCACCTACCAATTTAATGGTAACCGCTAATATGATGGGATAAAGGAAAATTAGATAAAATTTGTTAAAGATATGTAACGTCTGCCGTTTTTGATTAGTTTTTCATGATTTTTTTTTTAGATTTATTATTTATGGATTTCCAGTAAAAATTCGAAATAGCCAATATTCAATAAATCGACGGTTTTAATACAAAATCAATGCTGTAGGTAATAAAATTACATAATAGGTCCATTCCCATACATTTTAATGAAGAATAGAGAATAATAAACACCTACGGAATGGCCTACTCAAAAAAAACTTGTAATCAAAGTTATGTAAATTAATCGATTGATAATGCAAAATATCGGTTTTTTATGGGCTATATCTTTAAATTAACAATTGATTCGATTTTTATTAACTTTTAAATTGATATCAATAAAGTTTTTATTGAATATTGAAGCGCATTTCTTTTTCGTCAAATGAAAGAAAATATTTCTTTTGGAAAAATTGCCGAATAATTTAATGGCAGTGTTAATATTTAATTGGAGTAGTTAATAAATTGTAAAAACCATTTATTATATGTTTCATATACCTTTCATTTTATGACCAATTTTTATTTCGTTTCATTCCATTATGTAGGTAATGCAATTTTTATGATATTTCTCGAATATATTTCAACTCCATTTAAATTTCTTAAAACACGATTTCTTACATTTGTCACATGCTGTCACTAAGAAAAAGAAAATAATAGTTGAGTGGTGTAAAATTATGAACAACTGGCAAAGACGTAGAGAGTAGAGAGGACCAAACACCATCTTCTATTAAAAAAAAATACCCTTATGATGTGGCGTGAAAGTAATAAAAAATTGTTATATTTATATTGCCCATCTAATAAATCGTTCACACCTGTGTTCCCAAAAAAGATAAAAGAACACATGAACAAGCCAAAAAAAGAAACAATAAGTATACACTATGATTGTTTAGGGTGGTGGTATAAGTTATATTAATATTCTATATCATGTTTTCTAACTATATAACAATAATTGTTCACATTTGGATAGTCAGATTTCAATTCACGTTTATGTGTAAATGTGCATATATAATATTTTGAACGAAAAAGGGGTTTTATTTAGTGAATTGGAAAAACGAGATTAGTAGAAAAATACAAGGAATACAAGGAAACAATAAATCTGGAGAAAATGTTATAAATAATAGGTAACACATTTATTTTTGTCAGGGGATTTGAGTTACATTGAACATTGAGATTTTGAACAGACATAAATAACATATGAGAGGGTAGCAGCACACCCCACTCTTTCTGCAATAATGATGGGTTATTTCTTGCAAATCTGGAATGTTATTTTAAAGAAACGATATTTTTATTTTTCTAATCAAGGGATTGACGGCTTTTTATTTTATATCATAAATTTTTATATCATAATTGAAAAAGATAGTAATGCAAAGTATCCGAATCCCTGCATTTCGTTGTATTACCTTAATGCCAATTCTTCATACGATAGAGATTAATATTTAAAAACTAGGTCAATTGGATTAAATTAATTTAAATTCGCCTCGTATTTTAAAATTCCATTTTTACGTATTTAACTGAATAGATTCAATTTTTTTCTAAATGCTATTGCAAACAAAGAATGCAAAATAACTGTCAACCTGAAGAATTATAATTTTTGCACATATAACTCGGTATTATTAAAAAGGTTCGGTTTGTTTTGTAGTTTGATAAATTTGTTTACCGATTTGATTCATTATTTCTCTGTGCTGTATGCTGTGAAATGTGTATGAACAATGACCTAATAATAGGTGGCACATTATTCCCTCATCGTACCATTCAAAAAGTCACATGGGTTTCTCCGGACCATAGAACCCAAAATCAGATTGACCATATCACTATAAGCAGAAAATGGCGAAC
>JANTOP010043990.1:0-10344 GCA_027564815.1 Symmerus nobilis | reverse complement strand
TAAAAAAAAATTATTTGTAATTAATTAATTTAAATTTCTTTTTAAAAAAATAAATATTTTATCTCGGTTTCAATATATATTCAAAATATTAAATAAATAATTCCTGTTATTATAATTATAAATTATTTTCCTGTTATCGTGCCTGGTTATTCTTATCAGTATATTTTTTACAAGGAAAAAAAATGATAATCAGAGTTTTTAACACATACGTTTACCTATTTTTTGTTTGATTATTTTTAGTACCCAGAATTTAATAATAATTTCTAGTATAATTATAGGTATGATGAAATTTAATACTGGTGGTTATCAGTAAAATAAAAAGTATGAAATTTAAAGCAAAAATAAATGTTGATAACGGTTAATTATTTTTTATTATTATTTTCTATTAAATTTCGTCGTTCAATTGAATATTAATAATTTAATCGTTTCTTTGAAAGTATTTAGGTTTACAGGAAGAAGATGAATAAATATCCTAGTGAGATGTTGTTTTGCAAATAGAAATTCATCTAATGTTTTTCAAAATATGATTCTTTATCTCGAAAAAATGTGAAATATTTCAATAAATAAATTTAAAAAATAAAAAGAATTAAGAATAATGTGAATGTTAAACATATAATTTATTTAAGAAAGAAAAAATTCAAATAAATTTGGATAACATCAGAAATACAACACAAAAAGATTTAACTCTGAAATGGATACAAATAATTTGGATAATTTAACTGTTGAAATAAAAAGTGGTGAGTTATAAATCAAAAAGAGTATAGGCAAAGTATAACAATCAATTTTACTATCTTCCCATTTTTTTCTTTCCGAAATCATAATCGATCGATTTGTTAGAAAATTTCCTTGTGATAAATTCGAACGGGTTGGAAGTTAGATGAAATAGACCAGAACAAATCAACAGGTTTTTGTAGCATTGCGGCCCCCTCAAAATTTTTCAATTTTGTTGAAAGGTTTCACTTCTCAATATCGTCGTTTTCCTGCTAGATTTTAGATTGCCGGTGGCTGTAGGTTTTGTTTGCTTATCATTTTGCCACAATTTGATATATTGGATAATTTAAAATATATTTTTTTTATAATAAAGTCGATAAGAAAATAGTATAAAATAACATGTTTTACTATTATTTTGCCAGTATACTATATACTACACCTATTTTTCTATCTCTTTTCTGTATTTATTTTTTGTTATCTTTAAATTCTATACAATGAATTTCAAGTATGATAATACAATTTTGTGAAATAAAGCCGATATAACCGCTCCCAGGCCGGATTTACAATGGACAATGTACAAGTATCACTAACGATATTTGTCCACAATTGAAGTAAACAAATTCATCATGATTACACAGAATATTTACAACCTCCAGAAAACTAGGAAATTATATAGAAAATTCCTGCATTTTTCGGAATATTTTTATCAAAATAAAAATAAAAATCAAAATCAAAATAAAATAAGAAATTGATGTTTTCATAATAATAATAATTAAATGTTTTATTATTTATTTCGAAGCCATTTATGAAAAATTAGAATTTATATTTATTATTTTTTGTTGAATCAATTCATCGATTTGTAGTAAGAAAGGCTAGGAAATTGGAAAACCTCGCTTGAAATTTAAATTACGTTCGATTGAAAACCAATTAAAAATTATTAAGACATTCTCGATACCCTCAAGTGTTACTTATGATTTTTTTCATGGCGCAACGTTTTTAATTATAAATTTTAGAAAGAGGAAAATCGTCTGAAATCATTTCGAATTATATGTCACACTTAAGATTGTTTTTAATTGATTCCAAAAAATAATATTCCGAAATCGATAAACTCTAAACCTATATTGATTGGGTTGAAGAGTATATTTAATTTAATATTTTTGATGTAATTAACTGTATGTAAAAAACTAATGGATTTTACCCTTAATTAAACGTACTTTGAATGACGAAATAAAATTATACAGAAACGAAGTTACTACCCACGAAGCATATCTGGTCGCAATTTTGTAATAGTTACAATACCTCGATTTGTCACATACACAATTCTTATCTCTGTTACGTTATGGATAGGTAACAGCGACCAGAAATGGGGAATACACAGTTACGACTTAAGTTTCGGCAGGGTTTCGAAATTATGCTAAATCTTTATTACCATTGTTTCGTCACAATTACTTAATATCTTTGTCACAATTTGACTTGCATCTAGTAATGTGATCAAAATGTAAAACCAAAACATTGTTTTTTGTTTCCAAAAAATTGTTTAAATTAACCAAAATAATTATTTAATTTATTTAATTTTTAATTTAATTTAATGTCATTTAATCAACAAACTTTACAAAGTTTAACTGATTACTAACAACCAAATCGATTATTAGCTATGAAACATAAAAGCTAGAATTTAAGACCAATTAGAGGCAAAAAAGAAAAACAAAATATATAAATAAATGAACAATTCCATCACAGAAATCGCATAAGCAGCTCCTTAAAACTATCTCTCGATAGGGAGTAATCAAATTGAGACTCGATTGAATTTAGAGTAGAAGAAATGTTGTTTATCGGAGTGTAAGTCGCAAATTGTGTTCTGTGGGGACGGATAGCTAATATGTCCCTCTTGCGTCGCAGGTTTAATGATGGAACAATAACAATTAAGCAATTCTGTTGAGTTTATTTTGCCGACTAAAATGTCATAACCATACACATCGCAATATACATCTTTCTCCTCGACTCTAATGATTTCAGATCAAGCAGCTGACACTTGTCACAGTAGGGTGGCAAATGATAAGCCGCAGACCATCCGAGACGATGATGAGCAAATTTAAGAAACTGTTTCTGTACAGATTTCTTGAGATTTATTAAATTAGAATAAAGTTTATGCGAAGTATCTATCTAACGTTGAATGTTGTGGAAATAACATTATTATAGGAATATTGTTAAATACTTCGAAAATTATTGTCTCTTTTTTAATATTCGCTACATTTAAGATGCCTAAATATTTTTTCTCGTCAATTAAACATGTTTAAATATTCGTAAAATTTACTGTACAAATTGTGACTGTACACCACAGTGGTGTGCAGTATAATGCGCAGAAGGCGCAGTGCACACCTGAAATATTAACAAAATCGTAACCAATTTTTATTACTGTAAATTGCTAACTCAAATTATTCATTATTCCACCTCCGTGGAAAATTAAAACCTCTAATGTATTGAATTGAATTGAATTGAAGGCAAATTATAATGAAGGCATTCGTAGTCCTTGTTTGCCTTTTTATGAAAAATTCATCTGTCGACCTGAAATTTTGATGCCTTCAATGAACTTTAGCGAAACTTTTTTTTTTGAGAAAATTTTAAATTTCGTAAAATAGCTGATATCCGGATTGAAAATAAATTTTTAAACGTAAAAAATTAAGTTCCAAAGTAAAAGCTTTCATTGAGCTTAATGGATTGAAAAAGCTTTATTTAGATTTTTTAAGATTTATATTGGGAAAAGTTGAAATTTTGTATAAGGATCGTTATCTGAATAGAAAATGGATGATTAAGCGTCAAAAATTTAAGTTCGAAACTGAGAGCTTTGGTTGCGCTTTTAATTGTTTGGAGAAGCTTTCTGCTAAATTTCTTACTTAAATTAAATGAATGGGATACAAATTATATTCCAAATTATATAAAATTAAATTTTTATTTTAAGCTTTCAATAAGTTTTTTCTTATTGAGAAAGGGTTGAATTCACTTCTAAGTTCTATACATTTTCAACAGTAACAGTTACAGTTATAGAATTTCCATCAAATAATCTTATTATTAGGTTGTGTGAATATTCAGTAGATGGCGCTGTGTTTCAATTTCAAATATTTTTTTTTGATAGGTAGTAATTAAAATGGTGTTGATTAATTTAGTATAATATTAATTTATTGTATTATAACTGAGCCACAGCAACGCGTGGCGGGGTCAGCTAGTATCTTAATTAAAATTTAAGTAAAAAATACGATACCTTTGTTGTCATAATAACTGAAGGAATCCTGGAAACGTGGGGCAGTTGCAATTACGGCAACATTACGAACATAAGTTTTTTTCGAAATAATGTATCGTAAATATTACAACATATTTACTAAATATGTTTAAAATTACGACTCATTTCACCAAATGTCAAAATTTACGACTTTTTTAAAATTTGCGACCAGATATGCTTCATGGGGAATATTTTTTTACCATGCATTTCTTGTATGTTTAAGGGATATTTCTTGCACGTTGAATAAATTGCTTTTTAATTTAATATCTGAATACATTTCACATAATATTTGTTTGTTTTAAATGTTTATATGGAAATTTTCGTGAAATGGGAAATTAATTTTTAATCAATTTCCATTCTAATTCAATTCGAATCTAGCGCCCCAAATTTATCGATGGATCACGAACGATATGGGGTATGAAAATATATGCGTGAAGAAGAAATAATGAGAAAAAAGACAAGCTAGGAAATGTGGAAAAATTTTTTTGTGAATATTTTTATTTTGTTCTTCAATTCACGGGTAGAGAGGATTAAATGAGGAAATTATTTAGCTGCAAAGGAACTGCATACTGGTTATCTGTTGAATCGAAAGTAACACAAGGAAATTTCTTTAAAAATTACAAAATATAGCTAATTGGATTTATAATTTAATCTCTATTGAAACAGTGCGAATACTTAGAATGTAATGAATGCAGAAACGATAGGTAATGACAGTCAATTCCCAACGGCAGGTATTTAATTAAAAATAATAATTATATTTATGAGGTTTCTATTGTTTTAAGATAAAAATAAATTTACTATTAATGCTTTGTAATGTTTAATTGAAAATTCTTTATTCTTGAACGCTAACCCCAACCAAAACCACTTAGTTTTCTATCAAAGAAAATAATTATCAGCTAACTATCACACGACCAATTATCCCGATGAAAAGATGATGATGATGCATTTTATTATGCACTCTCTGGATTAATATGGAATATATTTAGTTTAATCTCAACTTATTACATGATATGACCGTATAAAATATACTGTGTGAAAATTGGTGAACATTCATCCTACCATTCCTTCACGATAACCTTGAATTTCTATAGAATATCTTTATAATATCAACAACCTACTTTTTTATTCTTATAAAAATTGTATACACGTCCCATAAACAATTAAATTACTAGTTTTATTTACAAAATGAGTCTATAATTGTAAATTAATAGCTAGTAATTTCAGAAAAATTAAATTCAAACATTTGAAACGAATTTAATTGGTTCCGTTGACAAGAAACGAGGCGAATAAAAAAATTTGTTTAAAAACTATGTTCCATAAAACAATGTCCGGTAATTTTGAAATTTTCATTCATTAAAATTGAAGAAAAAAAAAAAAAATTGGAAAAAGTCTTGCTGGTCATTTCCTTTGCAAAAATTATTGAAATAATTCAGAACGGAAAAATTATAAAACCTGTTGACAAAATCCATGAAGAATAAATTCATGACTTAAAATGAACTAAATTCAAGATCACTTAATTTTATGAATCGGATTATCTTAATAATCACATTTTATACCCTGGTGGATGGTTATATATATCAAATGACTGTAAAATCGTAATCACGATGAGATCATGCAGCCGTTTATAGGGCAACATATTTTGTATCATATCAGTTGATACTAAAATTTGCATAAACTGGATGATATTGTTATTTAAACATCCGTACATTTCCATATTACTTAACCCCTAATGAGCATTTTTTATGATTTCATTTTTTACGATTAGACTATAACTTTTGATGAGAATTTGTACCGCTCTAATTAACTATTTCATCAAGAAATTCAATTCAATTCAATTTTAAATATGAAAACTATGGAAAAACTTGCTCTATATATTATCTGATATCTGTCACAACAGCAAATTTCGAAAATTATAAAAGAAAAAAAAAATAGTTTTGACGGCTCTTGTTAAAATACATTTGGATGATTAAAAAGAAGACCGATAAGCTATTTGAATTCATTAACTACATTTAAACCCCTTCACACCAAGATTTTAAATATTTGATATTTACTTTAAATTTTCCTAGTTCAAGTCCTTTAAACTCTAGATTCGTATTCTATATTTAAAGATTTAAACGAATTTAAGTATTACATGGAATACTTCAGCCTCAGTGAATAGTCTTTTTGCATTATAGTTAAGTGTAAAATGATTTCAATTATAATAAATTTTTTGCTCAAATTATCTTTTCCGTGGTCAAATAAATTTCTCGTTTATAGAGGAAAAACGTTCTTTTTTAATCTCCTCATAAATTTGGTTACACTTAATATTATAATATGCCAATCATAAAAGCCTATATAAAGTAGTTATAACCATGAATAAGAAAAACAGAGCAATTTTAAAAAGTCTATTTTTTGTATTCGTCTATTCGCTATAAATCTATTATTTTGACCATATCCCATTTAAATTTAAATGGCCAGTTCCTATTATAATATAAATTTCTATACCGAACCGTAAATAATTTAAAAATTTAACCAATCTAATTTATCTTCTTATACGATTTCCTATATAGAAACCAAATCGATTGTAGTAAGTGTAGTTAAGTACTCGTATGTACTACAAACATATATACGTAAGAGGAAATTAAAATTATAAAAATTTGAGACGAAAAAATTTTTATTTGTAGTTTTTCTTCGGTTCACTATATGAAATTATTGAATTATCGCAATTTATTTAATTGAAAAAAAAAATCATTTGGTAGTTTTCTGTAAACATATACGCAAAAGAAAAAATGTATAATAAAAAAATTTTAAATTTTAAGTTTGTTATGAACATTTTATGCTTAATATTAATTAGATTCAAATATTTTCGATAAAATATTATCGGTCAATAACCGGCGAACAACAAAAATAATTGAATTAGAAGATTAACAAAAAAAAAAAAAAAAGTAATCCAAAAATATTTTCTAATTAAAATTTAAATTATGGCTAAAATATGAAACCTCTAGAGGTCATACATCGAGTCTATAATATTGCTTGAAAATAATTATCTGCGGGTAGAAATGATTTGTTTTTGATTTATCTTTCGTGTTCTGTTGATATTCGTTATTAAAATTTTATGAGGAATTAAATATAATTTCTGATAATTAATATTTTATAGTCTTTGGGTATTATATTACTATATTTATGGGAGGAAAATATTAATTAAAAATTAAAAAGAAGCAATTAATATTAATTCATAAACAACCACATTCTGAAAAACTACCGATCCATTTTTCATTGTTAAAAGTTGAAAATGTCAATTTGATTTGTGAAGAAAAATAACTTTTAACAGTCCCAAGACTTTTAAATAACCATTTCCCTTGTATACTGTTGAAAAATCGTTTTGCTCACAGTCAGTTGGATCAGTTTCACCTTTAAAATAAATAAAGAGAACAAAATTCGACATTACAAAGGAACTACCATCAAATATTTCTTACAAATTTCTGACTTTATTGTTTCTTCAAAAATTCTTAGATTTTTGGTTTTATATTTAGAATATCACGCACTTTAGTCTCTCGACCAAAACTTAAATCACGGTGTGGTGATGGGTGGTTTGGTTTTAATCATAATAATAATTATTATTATATGATTTTTTTTGAGATGGATCATAGGACCATAACTTAAAAAAGTTTTAATTCGAATATCAAAAAATTGGGTAAGATCGGGTTAACGATTAGGCAGGTATCAATTATATACTACTCATTAAAATGTCCGACTTTCCGAAAATAAGAACAGCAAAAAGAATCATCGAGAACAATATTGAAAAAAAGCGAACCGGTATTCCCTAAAATGAATTCTTGCATTAAATATTGCGTTCTTCTAGAATCTCGATGGTGATTCTGATTACACATACAATTTTTCCCGCCGATTTTGGTTGGTATTCGTTAGTTATACACGAAGAATTTCTTCATTATTTCTTTATATTTTTGATTAGTAATGAATTTTTAGCCGTGATCTATTATTTTTACAGTCATATCGCCATATATATTCGAAATTCATATCTAATAAGGGGAAGCTTCAGGTTAAAACATTCACCTGAAATAGTCCCTGTTCTAAGATTTTTTACAGATGTTCTACACGGAAATTAGTAGTTATTATTATTGATGAACATTTTAATAAATAAGAGAAGCAGTAATTAGTCATTCACATTCATTTAAGTTCATCAACAAAGCTTTTAAAAGTCGTGTTTGATATTGCTTCCCCGCTACCTCGTGTTTATTTGTTTTTTTGTTTTTTGTTTTAGTTTCTTTGACCGCAGTTGCAATTGCTGCAATCCGATTTTTTAATTCAGTTACGCAAATTTATCAATATCTGTATTTATGTCTATAGTTGTAGCCACAGTCCAATCAAAGGGTAATCCTATATCAAAAATGGCCCCACTTACTGTTTGCATCTTGGCCGGTAAATAGACTTTTGACTTTCTGTAGGAAAGCGAGTTGAAATATTATGCTTGCGCTTGGAAATTTAACTTATTTATTTTAAAATTAATATTAGGTGCGAGGTTTTCATGAGACTAGATTACAGAAATCTATGATTTTCTCGAGATTAAAAAAGATCCTTATCCCTATAATTTTTATTCTTTTGGGGATATGTTTTTGTAATTTGTACCGGTGCAAAACTTATATACAAATCCCTACATTTCTAACCACTTTAGTGTTAAATTTTAATACAAGTGGTACACCATATAACTCTTATTTAATAAATATCCTCAAATCTTAATCTTACCTCAAGTCTATATAACATAAAATTTAAAAGTTTGTAGACATTAACTGAAAATAACATGCACCTGATAACAAGCAGGTAACTTCTTTGGCTCATATATACAATTTAAACCAAGGGTGTCCAACCTTTTTGTTTCCCTGCCACATTGGAAGAATACATGGTGTTTTGGGCCACAAGTATTTTATTACTGACGAGCTGCAATAGCTGACGAGCGAACAAGTAATTTATAACTTATTACTTTATTAAATTTTTTTATTATAAAAACAGAACAAGAAATTCATTTAACATTGTTTTATACATTTTAATACAGAAAAATGGATATGCTTCAATAACTTTAAATATTTTCGTGCCGCATTGATACCTGCTTTGGGCACGCGGCAACCTTGATTTAAACCATTATATTTTATATAGAAACCAGTTCCTGAAATTCGAAAAATGTCATGAAAATCGAAAATTTAACTAAAAATTGAGAATTAATTGAAAATACTTATAAAATACTATGATATCACATTTCTGGCATTCCCAGATTTTTTCTTGGATTTTGCCAATAATTTCAAAAGCTTCAGAATTTCTCGAATTCAGAAAAATTTCCAAAATTTTTAATTTAAAATATTTCCATTATTCTGATCATTATAAAATCATGATTTATTAAATATTCAAAATTTTTGGAATTTTCGGAATATTCGAATATCCTTCTTTCCACAAATTTGTCGAATTTTGATCAAATTAAAAAACTTTGCCATTGTCATTAAATTTCTTGATTGTTTAGTCAAATTACTAAATTATCATGATCATGACACTTTCCGGATTTTTCGATTTTTCGCCTGTGCAAAAGTGCCAAAAACAAGAAGCGGGACTGAGAGATCAAATTACAATATTTTTCAAAATGACATTATATAGTAAAGTTCTACGACAGTGAACGGTCTAGAACAGTGTTTCTCAAACTCTTTCGGGGAAGTACCCTTTAGATATTTATATGATTTTGAAGTACCCCAGTCAAAGTAAACGGCATATTAAAAAAACGGTTGTTTTTAGGATGAAGGGGGAAGGGAATTTTGTTTAATTTTTATAAAAATAATTGATCATTTTCCGATACCCCTTCATATATTAACAAAAAATGTCATGAAAGAAACTGAATTATACAAAATTCGAGGGGGAAGTTAGAGAAGAAAATGTGACACTAGAATACCCACTAACTCCCTGTTTTAATGAATTGTCGATGAGCTTTCGATACTTTGAAGTTTTTCAATGAGAAAATTTCAATTTTCATTAAGGGACCGATTTCTGGATAGAAAATTGATTCTAAAACGTAAAAAATTAAAGTTCCATACTTAAATTTAAAATTTTAAATTCATTTAAATTTAATGAATCGAATTAAAATTGGGTTCAAATTTATATCAATTGAAATTTTAATTTGAAAGTTTTAATAAACTTTTGATACTTTTGAAGTTTTTTCTTTGTGGAAAATTGTGCAATTTCATTAAGGGATCCTTATCGGGATAGAAAATAGATTTTAAGGCATACAAAATTAAGTTTAGGACTTAAAGCTTTCGTTGAAGTTAAAATGGTTGGAGAAAGCTTTTTTGCGAAGATTTCATAGTTTATTTGAATTTAAT
>JANTOP010043979.1:0-10345 GCA_027564815.1 Symmerus nobilis | reverse complement strand
TCCTGTATATGGGAGTAGGCAAAAAACATATACACCTGTTGTCAATTAACTTAAAATGGTCAATGATAACAGGTTAATACCAACTAACATAACAACATTATTCACCAACCCGCATTGGTCAGCGTGGTGAATCTTGGGGGAGGCCTATGTTCAGCAGTGGACTTCAACAGGCTGATTGCCATGCAAGCCGAAATGTCACATCGAAGCTATGTTACATTTATATGCTCGTAAAATTATTCTCTTCTCTTTAACTCGGTATCTGAAAAGTCCCCGTTATGTCAGCTTAGTAGCGAATTCAGTTTGGTGTAAGATTGACATCAATGAACGTTAATGTCAATTCATGCTATAATTATTTTTATTCGTATTAAAGTTAAATATATTTCATGATCGTTTCATTGCACGATCGTACATGTACTTATATTTAATTTATTTAATTTATTTTTGAGGTTTGAAGACGAGCCCCTCAATGTAAATATCGGGCGTTCGTCCTTACATAACTCACTAACCAAACTGTCATTAGAGATGCAAAGTTTAGTTACTTTTCGGATCCGAGTACTCGGATCCATTTACCTATTATAAGTACTCGTTACATTGTATTAGGTACCGGTACCTATATGCACGGTTGCTACTTTATTCTACATGTCAATGTACACACGGTATTTTATATTGGTAGATAGAGTACTCGAATATGTTGACCTGGGTATCATCGTATTAGTACATTTTATTTGGTACCGAGAACTCAAATTTATAGAAAAATAAGCAAATGTTTGCTTTATGTACGCGACGCTATTTTATGCTTACATGGATATATACATCATAGTATAATTTTCGTATAAAATTCGTGTAGAACTGTAGAATAAAGAATCGTTTATGTACTTCGCTTCTTGTCCAAAAGTAAAATATGCAATACATAAAATCAATATAAAACAAAAATATGTGTAGTGGGAAAATATGACAGCTAAACCAACAAAATAGAGTAGAATAAAAGTAACGAGTATTTCTAGAAATGAATACTCGTTACTTTCGGATCCTAAAAGTAACGAGTATAATTTACCTAGTACTCGAATCTTTTGCATCTCTAACTGTCATCCCTTCTTTTTAATATCCCCCTTCCTATCAGAAATCATTCGCTACTTCACACTGGAAACTGTCTCCACTCATAAAAGCTTAAACATCATCCATTCGGGTATTGACGTGTGGGAAATGAGACCTATCCCAATTCCCCTTGCCTTCAACTCTCATCGAACTTACATCAGAGGTATTCAACTGAATACAATACAGGGTGGACTCACAGTTATTACGCACGGGGATTTTTGTGCCTGTGAATCGCCGATATCTAACATTCGATAGCTCTGGGTAGAGAATAATGTGAAGAATGTTAAACTTCTATGCAATTCCTGTAAATATGGGACATCGGTGACGTTGGTTTCAGTTGACTTCAGCTGAATGTTTTAACCTTAAGGAGGCTCCCCGGAATTGAAAATACCCAACTTTAACTGTCTTTTCCTCAGAAAATATTACATATATTTATCTAATTTATAATACATATATTTATCTGATAGCTATCTATACTTTAACACGGGCTTTTGTGAAAAATCTAAACAGATTTGCTGGAGGAAAGAAATTTAGGTAAATTTTTTATTTTGCTTGAATTTTTTTTTCACCCTCCAACAGTTTTTAAGCTAAACCCCCGTGTTAAAGTGTTGCTATGCTATCCTTTAATAAAGGGAAAGAAAAATGCATGATGTAAAATAGCTAATTTTCTTATAAGAATCGACTTTTAATTCCAGCTTCTAGACAGCATCGATAGTTTAAGCTCCCCTATTATCAAAAACCTGGCACACACCGTTGCGATATATTGCCTAGTATTTTTTTTATGCATTAACCAAAAAATTGCTATTTCCAATTTGATAAAGTTCGAGCCCCCTTAAGAGAAATTTTTGAAAAAAAGTTAACCCTGGCATGTTCATTAATTTTCGGAGAAATATCTATAATTTCCAGGAAAAATAAAAATATTTAAAGGATGATCTGGGTGATCTGATTACAAAATAATTTTTAACGGTTTGCCTACAAGTTTCATTTTTAAAATAACGTTAAAAATCGATATTAAGAAATTTGTAAATTTTTTCAGTCGAATTGATATTTCATGTGTACCCAAGAGATATACGGAAAAACTCGGTTGGAATCGACCGAAAATCAGCCCAATCGGTTTTTTATCTTTTAAATAGATCTTCCTGTCTAATACTTAATTTCTACAAGCTTTAAAATATACTTCGTTAAACCTCACTTTGACCGGCCTAATATTAAATTTCTTCCTAATAATATCAAATTTATTAAATTATCTTAATTAATTTAAAATTTACATACTTTAATGTGACTTAAGAGCCAAACTCAATAGAGGAGTCCGAGCCAAAAGCAATTTATTTTCAGTCAATGCCTTAACGAAAAAAAAAATTAAAAGCTAGATTTCAAAGTTATCAAATAAAATAATTTGAGTATTGATCGATTTACCAACTTTCAGAGATAAAACTTGCTGACGATTTTGTTGATATTTCAGGTGTGCTCTGCACCTTCTGCGCATTAGACTGCACACCACTGCGCGAAATAATTCGAGAAATTTTCCATAATATTATGTTCCATAACAGGGAAAATATAAGTACTGTTTTTCATAAAATATATAACAGTTTTACTGACAGTGTGACCGAAATATACTGCTAAATTACATTTTAATTACGCTTACATTTACTGCTTACTAAATTTGAAGATTTTGTAGTAAATATTAATGTTTTATTTTACACGACGTCATACACGTCCACCGCAAAAAATGTATAATTAATAACTTACGTTATGCGTAGTGTGAGTCATGCGTAGTTAACTGGTCGAGGAATAGTTAAACGTTGACGTGAATTCTCAGCCGCTATAATTTCTTTAAAGAAAACTGAAGTAACGTAACTCTATGAACTCTGTATGATTTGTCTTGCTCCAAAATTTTATCGAATACAGCATGGGAAGTAATTTATGTATGAATTAATTATTTCATCAGATTCGATATTAACTTTTTATATAAACAATATAAAAGCCACCAGGTTTTATTTTTAACTTAAAGAATGTTCCACGACAATGCTATAGTCTCACGCTATAACTACATCAATGTGCAAATTTCTATCTGCTTTATATAATTTACCATACTTAATTTATACTAAATTAATATGTTTACTTCTACTTATATTGCTTGTTAGCCATCTATCTCTGAAAATCAACGACAATCCTAAAGCTTCATTACTTTAAAGAATTTTATTTATTCACAAATTTGATTTTGTTTTGTTACTACATACTTCTTATTGCTTAGGGATTCTACCTAGTTCAGATTTAATATTTTAATTAATTAATTACTCTGCCTAATCTCGGTCAAGGGACAATATCAAGAACAATTTAATAACGTCGTTTAATCGACTAAAATTCGGTAACAATTGACACGACATTTTATTCCATTTAATTTCTATGAAAATGAATATCTGTATATAAATATGTTTGTGACAATACTCAAGTATTCGTATTTAAACATGATAGTCATGTGGTGTAGTGCTCATAGCGTGAATCCTGCGCCTGTAGTCTAGTGAAGTCCTAGTATATGGGAAATGCCAAGGTATTGGATATGCGTAATTTTATGATGTTTTATGGTGGAAAAAAAATGTGACCAACAATTTTTTAAGCTGCTACTTTAGCCCCTAACCAAATTCATTGAGCTTAATAGAAATGCTGGACTTTGATTTAGCTGCTAAATCTATTCACTATATTTAGATATAAAATATTTTTGAAAACTGTATTAATTCAACCCAATTCGACTCTCGGACGTCAGCAATCCTTTTATTGTAAAATTTAAATATATTATAAAATTATTTTCTAATTAGCCGTAAGTAAATTATAATAAAAAATCAGCTAGTGCATACTTCAGACGTCTATAAATTGGTAAATTTTCAAAAAACGAAAAACGAATTTAACTAAAATTTTTAAAGTATATTTTGCGTTAATTGGAGTTTTATTGTCTTTCGTGAAGCGCTAAATTTTTTTTGAGACCGGGAAAAAATGTTTGATTTCAAAATTTCGTAATTTACATGTACATCCTAATGTACAATAATCGCATATGGTATTTGGTAAATTACCAAATTCACTACATCGGAAAAGCTATGTCCCAGAGGTGTCCATAAGGTCGATCGCGAGCTGATTTTTGGTCGTTCGCCAATTAAATTCCATTGTACCAGGTCCGTAACCTCATCAGAATTGCCGTTTTTTCACTAAGAAAAACACAAAAATACTTAATGAAAATGAAAAAATGGTTTATTTGACGTATTGGCCCTTACTAGCTACACATTTTCCCATCTTTTTGGCAAGTTATGGATACCCTGCCAATGAAAGTCCTCCGTTTCTGAGGCAAATCAGTCAGTGAAGCCATTTTCGGACGTCGTCATTCGAATTGAAGTGTTGCTCAGCAAATGCATGGCTCATCGTTGAAAACAAGAGGTAGTCGGAAGGAGCCAAGTCTGGTGAATAGGGCGGGTGGGGTAGGACCAACCAGTTGAGTACCTCCAAGTAGTTGCGAACGAATGTTGATGTGTGCGACGATGCGTTGTCGTGGAGAAAAATTAGCCGCTTATATCTTTGCTGGTAATCGGGCTTTTTGCGGTGCAGATCTCGGTTGAGTGTGACCAATTGTTGATGGTAGCGTTGTGCATTGACAGTTTCTCCCGGTTTTAGCAGCTCGTAGTAGACGATGCCCTTCTGATCCCACCAAACACACAGCATTGTTTTATTTCCTAAGCGAACCGGATCGTCTGGCGGACGATGTCGCTAGTTCGCCGGGGTCAACTCACGATTTCATGAACTTGGGATTCTTGAAAAATATCCACTTTTCGTCGACAGTAATAATTCCATGCAAAAAACACGTTACTTTGTTTCGTGCGAGCAGCATTTCGACGTCGTTCCTCGTGCCTTCCGTCCAATTCGTGAGGCACCCATTTCCCGATCTTCCGAATCTTTCCCATGACATGCAGGCGCGAGGTTGCAATTCAGTGTCTTCAAACTTTGTTGAGCGATTTTGCCGTTTCTGGTCGCTCAAGTCGAAATTGCCTTCGCTGAACCGACTGAACCAATATCGGCATGTCCTTTCCAACGGGGCAATGTCGGCGTAGGTCTCCACAAGCATGCGATTCGGCAGCAGATTTCTTGGAGTTGAAGTGGTAAAGTATAACTTCACGCAATTGACCTTTCTTCGGCACAAAATGTACCACAGAATTATGTACCACATGATTATGTACCACAGAAAAAAACTAATTTGCTGTATGTTGTTGATGTTAATATGCACTGATTATTATTGACAGATGTCAAACCTACAAAAAATCTTATATGCAATTTTTTTGAAAATGGCTCCGTTTGCACGTAAAGCCACCTACGAGCAAACGGCAATTCTGAGGTTACAGACCTTATGGTTGTTTCGTTTTTTTATTTAATATAAAGTCTTAAAAATCCAATTAACAGTTTCTTTATTAACCTAGGAAGAAAAAATTGTCAAAAAGTAGATCGCGAAAAAATATTGTTTGGAAAGTCGATCCTTCAAAAAAATTAGTGGACACGCCTGCTATATCCGATAAGGAGTTATTCAAATTAAATATATTTTGATACTCAATTTTTTAATCAATACTGATTATATAAATTATGTATTACAAGTTGTAGGAACTTTTAAAGCTTTCTAATTTAAAGCAGAACAGAACAGAACATTGGTACTACTCTGCATTTATTTTTTTTAAATAGAAAAATCTGTAAGAAAATTAACAGAAATGCGTCGTAAACTATATAATTGTATATGCAACACGCATATGTTTGAATTATTGTCGCCTTCAATTTAAATGGAAAATTATTAAAAAAAAGAGAAGATTTTTCACAAATGTATTTCTAATTTCATTTACGTTATCGTAGGTTTTAATAACATTCAATATTAAATCAACGTTTCGTTTTTTCTTGTTTTGTCTTCTACGGAACTGAGAGAATTTTCTTGGTAAATTATATTTCAATAAATCACACAATTTTCTGGTTGGAGGGAAAATAAATCATGCTTCCCATTCATATATAATTTCATGTTTTATATAAAAATCATCATAAAAAGGTGATTTTCATTTCGAGAAAGGAAATGGTTTTAAATCGGAAATCTTTTTTGGATGGGAAAAATATCGGGGAAAAATCGGATATTAAATCTCGGTTTATACAGTTGAAAGAACTGTTTTCCTTATGGAAAATACTTCTATCCCATATATTGTCCATTCCAAATGCAATTAGTCTAACTCTTAGTTAGGCTCAACCAAGCCTCATCTAAGTTGAGTAAATAATAATTAATAAATACATAAGAGAAATGTGTTTCTACGTACGGATGTTTGTTACCGTATTTGAAATCACGTTTATCAGGCTTTTGAACAAGATAAGTTTTGATAATAACTAATGTATATAAGTAGTTAATATTTATCAGTGGCGTGCGGTCAATATCTCCATAACGTGTGCAGAATTTTGTGCAGAAACAAAAATTCGTAAAGGCTCGCACCAAGAAATTGAAATATCGAAAATCGCGACATTCGATCCGGATTTGCCAATTATTTTCTTCGGATCCAAAAAAATGTAATGATGTAGAAAGTTCATAAATTAGTTGAGGAAAAACACAAAAATGTCAAAACTAAACATTCTTTGTAAAAACTTAAAAGCTCCCCGAAAGCTTTATTTTCCGAACCATATTTTTTACGTTTTAAAATCGATTTTCTATCCAAATAACGATCTTTTAACGAAATTTCAAATTTTCCCACAGAAAAGCTTCATAAATCTCGAAAGCTCTTTGGAAGCTTAAAGTTAAACTATCATTTCATATAATTTGGAATTGAATTGTTATCCCATTCAATAAATTTAAATGAAATATGGAATTTTCGCAGAAAGCTTATTCAAACGATTAAAAGCGCAACGAAGCTGTTTTCTATGCAAATACCGGCCATTTAACGAAATGTTAACTTTTTCTAAAATAAAGCTTTAAAAATTTCAAATGCCCATTTATTTTAATTTTCGCTAAAGGCTTTCAAAGCTCATTGTAAGTTCAAAGAAAGCTTTAAGTTTCTAACTTAATTTTATACGTTGTATTTCTATTTTCTAACCATATATCAGTGTTTTCACGAAATTTTAAATTTTCCCTAAAAAATGCTTCAAAAATCTCGAAAGCATATATTCTTGCATAATTTTAGGCCGATAGTTGAATTTTTCAAGAAAAGACAAACAAGAAATTCATTACAGCTTTTTTAGAAATGTCAATTTTCCATTTATTTTATCGGGAAATAAAATTGATTTGTGATAATGAATAAAATAATATTTTAATTAAAAATTAATTCAATTAGCTTGGTTAAGCTTTTGGTAGTTTCTTAAGGCTCGTTTCAGACAATAATTAATTTGAATATTGGGATAGAAAATAGATTTTAAAGCGTATAAATTTAAAACAGAAATGCGAAATATTCTTCCAGCTTGAAAAATTGGTTACATTTTTGTAGATATTTCATGTATGCTCTGCGCCTTCTGCGCATTAGACTGCCCGTCCCTGATATTTATTTAAAATGGTTAGAGGTTGTCTCAATTGTAACAGTTTCGTTTTTTAACCATTTAAATCTTGTTTTTTAACAGTTAATTGGGTAAAGTAAATGCTAGATTTTGAACGTTGATTCGATTGGTATAATTCCAGTCTGTACTTTTGCATAAATAACGTCTGAAATTATATGATTTATTTTTATTTATTTTCATAGGATTGAAGCCAAAAAATGTACGATTTAGAATAATTCCTTTTTGGTTTATAATAAAGGGGATACAGCCTGTCAATCCTTTTTTGTTACGATCGACACCACTCTCCCCCTACATAAATTAGAAACTACAATTAGAACAATTACAATCATAAAGCAAGCAATGTCTTTCCTAAAAGTAATTAAGTCATATTATGAGTGTATTACCCGAGTTTATTATTTCTCATACGAATTTACGTTTTCTATTTAGACTAGTTGTCATTGGTGTCGACAAATTGTTGGTCCACCTTAGATTATTCGATTTCGTATGCTTTACACAATATGCATTCTATGGTATTTCTATGTGGGCACCGTAACACCTATAAATGATAAATCTTCTAATCTTTGTCGGGGAGACACACCACACGGCAGATGGTTTTATGCGGAAAATTCTGATTACGAAAATGTAGGCCACAATTAGATTATTTTATTTATTTAATTTCTCCAATTTCGGGAAGTGTTTATTTGACGGATGTAATCTTAATATTGGGCATGGTATTATAAGATATCTAAAGCAATACCTAATTCCCGGCGATAAAATATAGTTAATATTTTCATGGTTTTTGCGTAAATGTGTTTTATTATATTAGATAGAAATGAAGTATTATATATACGATATATAATGTACATAAAAAAACGAAGTCCCGAGATTTCTATGACTACCGTCTTATCAGTGAAAAGTGTTTGAGATTATTATTAAAGATCAGATGACATATTATCTTAACGCGCATTCTTTGCTAAGTATCTATTAGCCAGGTTTTCGTGCCGGTCATAGCAATAATACAGCTCTGCTGCAGATTACTTAGATGATGTACTTAGCGGGTTTGATAAGGGCATTCAGAGATTACTTATTTTACTTGATTTTTCTAAGGCATTTGACTTATTATGACATGATATTATGTATGACAAACTCAAATTCAATTTGTTTTCTCTTCATCTGCTACTAATTTGGTTTGTAATTATTTAATTGGTCGTCTCCCGTTCCTGTTTCTAGTGGGGTTCCCCAAGGATCGGTACTTCGGCCACTCCTATTCGCTTTATTTATTAATTACTTACAGATTGCACTAGTCCATTAAACTTATTCCGTCAAAAACAATTGATTCATTTCTTATTGAATATTAAATTTACACCTTTTATTTTTAAAAGCAAGAAAAAAAACACTTGCGTTAATTAATTCTTTTAACCAGCAAAAAAAAGCAATTTCCAAAAAAATGTATGTAGTATGCATGTAGAACCCGCCTTTTTCCAAATATGAAAGAACAAAAAATGGAAAAATTTACAAATATTTCGTTGTTTTTTAAAAACTCGACTATTATTCAAATAAATAAAAATACTAGTGAATAGGCATGCAAAATTTGAATAATATATGTTAAGGGGTTCCTGAGAAAAATGTACCGATAGTTGGAAAATCAGTACGACCAAAAAACTAAGAAATTAATTTTTTCTTGTTCGTTTGTTTTCATTGATTTACCCTACTCTGCACTGAATTTTGAAGCACTTCCGCTTATCGTAAAATTATTATGTCGTTCTGTGCAGAAATGAGTGTAGAATAATATGAAAAAAAAATACGTGGGAGTCGGTAGACCGCACCGACCCCCTTAACGGCCTGGCGGTCCAATACCTTCTCTCTTGTTTGATTTTTCATTCCATCCCAATCACTTATTATCAATTATTTCATTAGGCGGGATAAGGGATAGTGGACAACAGTGGTTACTACAAAAAAACTTAAATAAAAGACGAAACAAACGAAACGAATTTAAAAGGGGATAGGGCTTATTAGGACAAACAAAAATCTATGTAAGGATTTCTTGACCCTTACAAACTGTATATCGTAATGGACCATTTGGTCTCACGCGGAAGCGTAGTCGTAATACTGCACGCAGTCTGCTGCAACCTAACGTGATCGTAAATGTCTTACATATCTGTACGACTGAATTCAGTTTTGTCGTTCTGAACGTACTACGCAACTGATTTTGCCTAGACACGCCATCTCAATGTGTAAAACGCTTTTTGCTTTAAGAATTTCGGACTGGAACCAATTGCCAACTAGTATAAGGGAGTGTAGCTCGTGTGCAGGTTTCGGACTTTATTAATTCCTGTTAGGGTATTTAGGACGTGGTAGATAAGGATGTGATAGTTTTGTCTGTTTGTTTTTAATTCGATTGCATTAATTTTTGTTGAATTATTTGATTTCATTTAATTTATGTTATAATTTATACTGATAGTTTATACTAAATATTGACTACATTTTTTAAGGATCGCATCCTTGTATGTACATACGGAACTAAATAAATAAAGATTTTTTTGTTGTGTCATCTCAATTGTTCATTAAATTTAATGCAATTATCGTTTTAAATGTGTATGTAAAATTATTTAATAATGCTTTATGTGAATAAGGCTAAGATTCTTTTAAATTTTTAATAGGAGTTTGAATAAGTTCGTGCGGTTTTTTTCCGAAATTTGAAGCTTTATTGACGAAAAATGGTTACAAA
>JANTOP010043968.1:0-10348 GCA_027564815.1 Symmerus nobilis | reverse complement strand
CGTTTAAATTTAATTATTGGAATTAAAACGGGAATTATTTTTAATGTTGAATGGTCCCTATCATTATATGAGTTTTTAAAACTATTTGATTTATTAATCGGGAAATACATTATTGAATAAAATGAGTCTGATCCAAAAAAATTAATAATTTAATTATTGAAATAAAATTATTAAGAAATATTTATTTCAGAGGCGTGCAGTCTAATGCGCAGAGGGCGCAGAGCACACCTGATATATTGACGGAAGATAAATTACTTCTGGCCCTATCTCTACTGATTTCTCCTTCAAATCTATTGTCACATATGGGTACGCGTCAACTTTCATTAAGAGAGAGGGTATAAAAGTACGAAGATGCATTGGTATTGGTTACTATAGAAATTTAGTTAGATATAGAATCTGGATTAAATCTAGATGTAGATTAGATAAAGTTAGAATTTATATTTAATATTGGATATGTCTCAGAACATGATGGCAACAAATATGGGAAAATGTTCACAACATTTTGCAACTATTTCAACATTTCTTCATTAATTCGCATTTTTATTCACCTCTCCTACAATCGATTTGCCATTAATAACTTATGGATCCGCGATTTGTGAGGAAAGGTTAGGAACAAGTCGGAGTTAGTGAAGAAAATCTATATCTTTTAACGACTTTTCTTGACTTTTAATTAATTTTTTCAACTTTAATAATTTTTTCACAACTTTTCGAATTTTCAAAATATTTATTTTAATTTTTTCTCTAAATTCTCGCGAATTTTCATTATCATTTATCGCTTATCGAATCGCCAACTTGGACGCGCCCTAAATAAATTCTTGACCTTGAAACGGTAATGGCCTAATTTATTATCTATCATTCTGGGCTTATTGTAGGGTTATTTAGGACGATGATTTCTATTACAAATCGTACATTTCAAAATAGTGCTTCTATGGTTAGTTATAGGCTTTAAAACTGAATTTAGGGAGACTGATTTAGATGATTTAACGACTCTTAGGAAGCTTTTCTCACGTTTCTTATTTGAATAATTCTTAAAGAACTGTATAATTTACTGAAGAATTTCAGAGAAATTGATAAGAACTTGATAGATCTGAAAATTTTGAATTTTCCAATCAATTTATTGGATCAATTGTGGGTAGAATCAGTAATTTATCTATAGAAATCCTGAAAAATTTGAATGTTCTTTAAAATTAGATGATCGTAAGAAATTACGCTCTTTATTAATCTATAGAAAGCTGCTCTTTATTACACGAGCTGCCAATAGCTTATCTTTTATATTTTTCTGTTCAATTTTGAGTAATGTTTTCTGCGTATAAAAACCATTAAAAAAGCAAACGCATATGATAAAGCCTGTAAAATTTTCCTGTATTATTGTATTATTTGCGTGTAAAGGTCATAAAATTCTGCATAGAGACGCTGACCGCACGCCACCGATTGGTTTTATGGGTGCAACATTTCCATTTTGTAACCCCAGATCAAAAATACTATTTAATACTGTCGATTCCCAACTAGAGAAATTTTTAGGTAACAAAATTTATAGCAGAGAGGTGATTTAAAAATTAAATACCATCCATTAATTGTTGTGTAATTTATTAATATTTATCTGGTGGAGAAGCTAATTGGGTAATTTAATTATCATGTTTTTGTTTTTAGTATATAAATCAACATAAATACATAATTTTAATAAGAAAAGAGAAACAATAATCCAACAGATTTTCTTTTTTCTTAACAATTCATTTTACACATTAATTCCCTTGGTAGTTATATTTTCTATAAATTAATATAAATACCGAAAAAAACAAAAAAAAAACAAATGATTGATCCCCCATTTCTTTTCTTTTCTTTTCTTTTTCTAAGAAAACAAAAATTTATCGTTTAATCCTAAATATAGTAAAATTAACTTCTTAATTGTAAAAAATTGTTTTTCAAGCTGATTGGTTAATTTATCTTTCTAATCCAACTAAAATTTTGATTAAAATAAATTCCAATGGTTTAGAAACTTGTCATTTTTAGCCGTAAACATTGTATCGGATCGTTCAAAATTTAATGCACACTCCTTTGAACGTTTAAGGATCTCTTGGTCGAATATCTAAAACAAAAGAAGAAAATTTGAATCGATTTTAAATAATAAAAAGAAAATCAATTTTACATCATTTTCCTTTATTTCCAAATAATCGGCTAAATTCCATTCAACCGTTGGCAACGGTTTAAATATTAATTTGGCTGCTTGGGATATCGTTGGCATTGCATGATTTTGTAATGTCGCAAATTCCCATAGCGAACTATCCAATGCATGCGATTTACATGGATCCCGTTCGTCCATTATGTACGGATCATGATTCACTTGTCCGCTTTGCGGATAGTAAATTAATCGCTTCAATCCTGCGTGCCGCAATATTAGATTACCAACGAAATAGATGATGATCATAATGTCTTGTGGCGGGGCAACTAAACTTAATCGAGCCAATCGCTTTACAAAGGCGGCCACCAAATTTTCGGGTAAATGACTAGAACTGAGAAAGATGTCGGCTAGATAGAAGAGCCGCGCTTTAAATTTCGTATGAAATATTTCCGGTTCGAACATTGAATATAGTTTCTCGTACACATTCGGGTAAGTGAGATTGTGTTGTTGGATTAACGTGAATATTCCTTGTAAAGCCAGCAAACTTATCGGGCCACCTGAAATATAATCAAATCGAGATGTTATTTGTTCATTTCATAACTAAATCCAATCCAACTACGAAACACTCACCAACATCCAATGAATCCATAAGAAAATCGGTTAACAATACTGGTTTGTCTAAATGTTGCAAAACCCGTTCAAGCAACACAATCAACAGCTGTTTATGGGTCTGATCGGACAGCTCCCATAACACCGCACAATTCCATGCTTTATTCAAATTCTTCCGTACAACTAAATAATCGTAGAACGACACATCGGAATGTTCATCATCACAATTGTACGGTAAACATAACAATTGCGCGTCCGATGGTAGATCGGATGGGATCGGTGTTACATTAATTAATTCTAAGTAGTTTTGTATAAAAATATCATTGTTTGGTGCGCCTTTTGGTGTGAGGCCCGGTAACAATTTCCATGTGTAATAAATAATGTCTAAGTAGGCAGAGAATTCTTTGAAGCGGGCAAACAAGTGAGTGTTAAATCGTTCAACGGATAACAATCGTATCAAAATGTTACGATACCGACCCATCGGAAATGTATTTAAATCGGTTGAGGTGTCTTGTAACGGATTCCGACCTTCATAACTTAACAATCGCATAGCGGTGACTAGAGCTTGTGTCGAATCGACCGGTCGCTCGCAATCCAAACAGCTTAAAATTAATTTTAGGGCATCCCGATACCGTTCCTGTAACCATTCCCGGTATTCCACATCCGGGCTATGATCTAAAAAAAATCAACAATAAAAATCCAGGTCAATCGGTCCACGGTTAAAATGAACGAGCGAGATACCTTTTGGTTTCAATGGTTTCACATCGACTACCATTTCCTTGCGACGTAATAGCTCGGTGAAAATTTGTTCGATCGCCAATAAACATGGTGTTACGGCCCCAGCAGTCGCAATCGATTGCTTTTTTCGCCATATAATTTAAAAGGAAAAAAATTTGGGTAAATATAACCTCAAATTGAAATCGAACCAACAAATCGTCCAAATCCTGCGGAAATCTTACCTCAAAAAACAGTAAAATGTCCAGTAAATTGGTTGAGTATCGTTTTCCACTCAAAAACTCATTCGTCTTAATCTTCAGATGCCTCGTATTTATGTTTATTGGTAATTTTTGTTTCACTAATTCATCGGACGACATTTTTCTTACATGAAAACTTTTTGGAAAAGAAAAGCAAAAAAAAAAAACTTTCTGTTTCAGTGACAGACCGGGAGAGGAGAGACGGAATTGAGCGCTTACAAAATACTTAACAATTACTTAACTCGCCTGTTTACTTTAATATCAGGGACCCCTAAAAGTTAACGTTTCGATTTCGATTTCTACAGGGTTATCCAATTCGTTGTATGGATTTTACAATATTTTCTTTTGTTAACTGTTAAATATTTCATATGTATTTTTATGATATATTGGCCGTTAAAAGTCTACAATTAGCCCGTTTTGAATCTCAAAATCAATCAATTATTTTTTTTTTATTACAATTAAAATTCAAATTCAAATATACTTCCAGTAACTATCGTACCACGTAGGGGACAGTGCTTTGTTGCATCCATCTATTTTACTTAATAAACAATATTTGTTTTTCAAATTTTTTGGCAAAAATTAAATTGTTTATTAAAAGAAAATAAAAGGAGGCAAAAAGTTAAAAATCCCCAACGTGGTGTAATAGTGGCAGGCTGCTTGTACAATCTACAACTTGGCCCTTGCAAATCGGTTGTATGGTTTTTCTTCAAAAGCTGTCAAACTGGTAAAAAGTTGTTGTTTTGAGAAACACGCCTTATGGATACTTATGCAGCTCATAAGCTAATAGAGAAAATGTAATAACGATGTGTGACACGAATTATCTGAGTTTTGGTCCTTAACAATCTTATTATCTTATTTGTTTGTGTTGCCATCTCTCGGAAAGTGTCAGGAGCTTTCAATCCAACAAACGCAGAAAGTTGCTTTAACAGTAAATTTGTCTAAGAAATGTCAAAAATTCGTATAGGTTCGCAACGAAAAATTTGAATATCGGCAATCGCGGCATTTAATCCGAATTTCCCGATAATTTTCTTCGGATCCAAAAAATGTAATTATGCAGAAAGTTTATAAATTAGTTGAGGAAAAATACAAAAATATCAAAACTAAACATTCCGCACAAAAGCTCTGTAAAAACTTAAAAGCTACCAGAAAGCTTTATTTCTCGAACTTTTCTTTTAGGTTTTTAAATCCTATTTTCTATCTAAATAACGATCTAATGACGAAATTTCAATTTTTCGAAAATCTCGAAAGTTTATTGAAAGCTTACAATTAAAATGTAAATTTATTTAATTTGAAATCGAATTTTGATCCAATTCATTAAATTTAAATGAAATATTGAATTTTCGCAGAAAGCTTTCCAAACTATTAAAAGCGCAACGAAAGCTATAAGTTTCGAACTTAATTTTTACGTTTCAAAATTTATTTTCTAACCAGATATCGATCTTTTAACAAAATTTTAATTTTTTCCAAAATAAAGCTTTAAAAATCTCGAAAGCTCATCGAAAGTTCAAAATTAAAATTTCATTTCATATAATTTGGAATCTAATTTTTACTACATTCATTAAATTTAGATAAAATATGAAATTTTCGGTAAAAACTTTCTCAATCCACTGTAAGCTCAAAGGAAACTTTAAGTTTAGATAGAATTTAATTTTTTACGTTTAAAAATCTATTTATTATCCAGATATCGGTCCTTTTACGAAGTTTCAAATTTTCCCAAAAAGCATAATTCAAAAATCTCGAAAGCTCATAGAAAGCACATATTTATGCAAAATTTCAGGGCTGAATTTTCCAGGAATGGGCAAGCAAGGACAATGAATGCCTTCAATTCAATTCAATTCAACTCATTAAAGCTTCCGTAGAGATTTTAATTTTCCACAGAGCTTTTTAACGAAAGTATCCGATTTCATTTAAATTTATTTATTGGGAGATAAAATAGATTTGATAATGAATAAAATAATATTTTATTTAAAAGCTTTGGTTGAGCTTTTGGGCGTTAAACTATTGGGTTAGAAAATAGATTTTAAAACGTATAAATTTAAAACCGAATTGTAAATATTTCTACCAGCTTTTAATTTTCCATGGAACTTTTAAATGGCAATTTCGGATTTCATTTAAAATTAATTATTGAAAGGAAAATTAGAGTCCATATTGATTAAAATAATATTTTAATTTAAAGCTTTCGATGAGCTTTCGGAACTGTCTAAAAGTTTTTTCGGAAAATCTTCAATGGACTTTATGGGCAAATTCGTTGAGAGCCGGAGCCAGAAGTAACATTTCTAAGGGTTCTTTGCAATCTCCTATCGAACTGCCGTTCGGCTTTTTTAGCAGGATGAATTTGAAAGTGTCATCTTTTGAGAGGATCCCTCTTCGTCATCCTTATTTCGCTATTAATTTCAATATTGGATTCCCTGCATTCAGTTCACTTTGCTGATACTTTTGGTCCGACCAGAAAGGCCTTCTATGCTACCATTATGTTCCTAGATCAAGGTCATGTCTAGAAGAGATTATGGACAATTCTGAAGAAGAAGAAGAATCCTGAGAAGAACGGCTGGTGGAGAGTTCATTGGCTAAGAGTGGTTTGTTACCCATTGCAGCTATTATTTTTATTGGTTATCCGGAATCCTAAGCGACCTAGTCCATAGTATGGCCTAAATTCCAGGTCATCCCTTATCAGGTTATAATTCCGCTTTTGCGTCTGCTCATTATGTAGCCCCTTCCAATATGCTGTCTGCAGTCCTTCAATTTAGATAAGGAGTCTTAGAAGAACCTCTTCCTGCGACGGTATGTCTAACCGTCAGAGATGAGCTCCACGGTGACCTTCTGAACTGGTAGAACGCTACCTTCTACTGTCTTTAAATTAGTTCTGTCTAGTTAAAATTAGTTAGGCATTTGTGGTTTACTTGATGGGTACGGCTTCAAAAACTGGCGGTTAAATATTCATAAAATGTAGATAGGGGCAAATGTCAAGTAATCTACAACGAATGTAAATGTGACGCGTTGTGATAAAAGGGACTATCTTGCCAGAGGTTTGATACCATTGGATAAAGGATAAAATTCTGAAGAGAACACAGAAAAAATCGCCCAAAAATGTTAGTTTTGAGATAATTGAGCTTAAAGTTTGGCAATATTTTTGACTTATTTTCAAGCCATTAATACACTGCTAGAGCGCACTTTTGGGTTCACTTCATGAATTTTAAACTTGCTATCAATTTTGGTACCCGCCAATCACCAAAATTTTTGAAAATGAATATCATCCCTACCCCCATACCCCCCAATTTTTCGGGAGATTAGCGGAAGGGGGGGGGGGGGGGGGGGTACACAAAGGCTCTTCGTTATTTTTTACAAACATATTGCCTAATTGTCCTGAAACAGTGTTCATGTGCACACATTTGAATTTGTGTCCCTTTTGTTCCTTGGGTAGAGGTTTGGAAAAATAGATTTTCATGCTATCTAGCGGTTAAAATTTAAAGTTGTTCCACTTGTTAATTGATCTTGTGATATGTAGGGTAGCGTTTGGAGTCAAAAACCCAAAACAAGAAATTTTGACCTAAACTCATGTCTTATCGTGCAAATTTACTCTGGCTTATCTTTACTTAAGGTAAGGTCCCTTTTGTCACGACGCGTCATAAATTGAGTTACTGTTCCCTTTGGTCCATAATTTATTTAAAAATCAACTACTTCGTGTATAGTGCCCAACTTAAGAAATTTGTAGTCTCTTACGCGCAGCCTCACTAAATTTGGGCCATTTAAGACTAAATTTGTAGTGCTTAGGTACAGTTATTCCTCTCCTACACAAGAGTCTCTTGTGGGGACTGTAAGAGGTCACAGTCTAGAGATTACTAAAATGCTCGGAGTTTATTCGATTTATTATGTTTAGTAAACTGAATGTTGATGGGACGATTATTGGCCCAAAAATGGTCGGAAAAAATTTGGATAAAGTCGTGAATGTCCAGAAACAAATGTCTATGGTTAAACAAAAATTGGCATGGTGCCCAAGAATATGCATATTTCGTGCAGTCTCGCAAAGTTAAGTTAAACCAGAGAATTAACGTTATTTTTCCTTGGAAAATTGAAATGAAACCATTAAGTTTAGGGCACCTGAATAAATCGATGGCCCCTTAAAATTTTCCTCGCATACTCTTTATATCGTTTAAATTTGTTCAGGACAGCCTAACTGCTTCCTAGACTTTCTCTAATTTTTTTTTACTTTTCTATATTTGTTTTTTTAATATTCCCGATCCCGGTCTTTTAATATTAAAGGGGGAACTACCAGAAATACAAAAATGTCCCTAATTTATTTGACTTATATAATTTTAAATTAACTACGAATTAATTTGACAATTCGGTACAATTCGGTTATTTCTGATCTGATTCCGACTATGTAAATATTTATTATATAAATAATCTAAGATATTCAATCTAAATATTAAAAAATAAATGAATTCTCTTAATAAATATCCTTTTAAAATTTAGTATTTTCTTTCCTATTTATTAAAAATTCTCATTTAATAATTATACAATATAATAATAATATAAAATTATCAACACTTTAAAAAAAAATGAAATATTAGACGTCATGCTTGCTAAAAATGTTTTAATAATTTTCCTGTAAATAATTATTTATTTTTCATTTATATCTTAAATAATACAAATTATTAGAAAAAATTAAGTCTTCTCTTTGCTTCCTTTAGTAATTTTTACTGGTAATTAATTCTTGTATATTTTAAATTTTGAATAATCAATTTGAATCTCATGTAAAAATAAATAAATTCCAAATGCCCAAATACTTGGTTCTCATAAACCGGTAAATTTAATTTTTGTTGATTATTTTATTTTATATAATTTTTTCCTGTTGACATAATATCACTAATTAATTTATAATTAAGTTTTTATTGTGCTTTTTTCTTTTAAATAAAAAAACACATCAACAAAACTGTTTACATTTAATCATACATTCCCATTGTTGTTGTCGGAACAACTTCCAGCAACAGTTGTAAGAATAGGGTTACTTTATCTGTAAGGAAAAATTTACTAGTAAAGTAAATACTTATTTTAAGAAAACATTTTCTTAACACTCACCCATAAAACTAGGTGTCAAACCGTACTTAACGAATGGCACATAAAATATGAGTCCAGTTAAAATGAACATGACCGCATACAGATATTCAATTTGTGGTTGATCAATAATCGGTCCAATCACTAAACAAATTGATATAATCAAGACCAAATATGGAATGATAATAGGCACCTGTAAATATTTAACATGTAAATAATGTAATTAGATACTAGATCGTAGAAACTTCAACAGATTGTTTCGGATACGGACAGTCTATAACATCGACGACTATTAGCTTACGAATATGGACACGATTTGGAACCTGGAACGTGCGTACTATGAAGAAGCCAACGCGGTTAGCCCAACTATGCCAAGAATTACAAAAGTATAAGCTACAAGTACTTGGACTAAGTGAAACTCGCTGGGAAGGGAGCGGAGAGAGGCTAACGGCAACAGGTGCAACCTTTCTCAACTATGGAAAAATTAGGCACGAGGAACACGCAGAGGCGCCAATAAGGGGGGGGGGCAGAGGGGGCTGTATGTTTGTAGTGACCACTATCTGGAAATGGGTCAATCAAGAATGAAACTAGCTGCTAGTGTTCGACATGCTCCAAAACCGTAAAAAAATGCCAATGTTGCAAGGTTAAATAATGCGGTAACAATCAATAGCTTCAAAGCCGAAATCTACGACAGGCTAATATCGAACCACCCCTTCAACATAACCAACAATGTCGATGAAAGCTGGAACACAGTTATGACTACATTAAACCAAACAGCCGGAAATGCTCTAGGTAAAACTATATCCAGTTGGATAGGCAAATATCTAAGAGCGCCCGTAAAGATAAAAGACGGCTCATTGAAGGAATCGCGGTAAAGACCCAAGAGGTTGCAGATAGCAACAATGCCCGAGAAACATACCGTTTGGCGCAAAATCTATCAAACAGAACTTTCCCTGAAAATCGTTCAGCGCGACCAGCTGATGGAAGTTTAATTACCATGGAAAATGAACAAACTGATAGATAGACTGAGTATTTTTCTGATCTACTCAATGAACCTCTAGAAGATGTAGCTAGAAGCCCAATTGGCCAATCCACTGGAATTAGAAGGTTTAATGATGGTATTCTGAGCTGTACAAAAATAAAAGCCGCAATCAGGCAATTAAAAAACGGAAAAGCTCCGGGTGCGGATAATATACCGGTGGAACTGCTAAAGGTGGACATTGAAATTAGTACGAAAATTCGGATGCCAAGAGTGAGCGATGTTTGGCAATGTAACGTTATCCCAAATGCTTGGACGGAAGGCCTTGTTATCAAACTGCCTAAGAAGGGCGACCTTAGCATCTGCGGATATTGGCGAGGGTTTGCAATATCAATTATCACGATCGTATCTCGAAATGTTTGGAGGGTACCCTTTGTAATAAACAAGCTGGTTTCAGACCCGGACGTTTCTGTGTGGACCACATTAAGAATTATTGTAGAGCAGTCAGTAGAGTGGCAGTCACCGTTATATACGCTCTTTGTGGAATTCAAAACAGGCTTTCAACAGGTAAAAACGGTATACGTAATCGTACATGGAGAATACCATGGTGTT
>JANTOP010043957.1:0-10348 GCA_027564815.1 Symmerus nobilis | reverse complement strand
GGTGTTTTATATCGGTAGATAGAGTACTCGTATATGTGACCTTGGTATTATCGTGTTAGTACATTTTATTTGGTATCCAGAACTCAAATATATAGAAAAAATAAACAAATGTTTGGCTTATGTACGCGAAGCTATTTTATACTTACATGTGTATATTATAATTGTAATATAATATGTGTGTGAATAAAAAATGTGTAATTTTTTTTCGTGTAGAACTGTAGAATTTACAGTTGGAATCCTTTATATACTTCGCTTCGTATGCATAAAGTAAAATACATGAAATCAATATAAAACAAAAATATGGGTAGTTGGAAAATAATAAAGCGACAATCCTCGGAATTTCGGATCCTAAAAGTAACGAGCATAATGTACCTAGTACTCGAATCTTTTGCATCTCGAATAGTGTATAATTACAGTGGCCAACCGTCCTGTATTATACAGGACAGTCTTGTATTTAAAGACACTGTCCTGTATAATTATTTTTAAATTACAGGACATATAAACGTCCTGTATTTGTCCTATTTATGAATTGTTTGTATCAAAATTCTGAATAAAAAATAACGTTATAATAACGTTAAACATTTGTCATTCACATGGAGCAATAAATAATACAAAATAATGTGTAGCCCCATTATATCGAAAAAACGTAGTAAAGCGAAAAAACCCAGTGAAACCAAAGTTTTCGATTAATGCGCCCTCTGCCAGATTGTTAATTGAAAAAATATCTGCTGCTGATCTGATTGCCATTTCAATCCTCTTTCACATAGAATTTAAATATTCACTTACACTGCATATAACGTACAGGCAGTAAGTGTGGTAAAACCTGAGAATAGAGAGCAGTAACAGGAATGGCAATAAAGTGATAGCGATATAAATTACATGTCATTTATATGGGACTGAATCCTCTCCAAACTTGTTCGGCTTCCATATTCAAATGATAGAAAAATATATAAATAGAAAACAACACAAATTAATTTAATAGTATAGAGTAGCGGCAAGGGGAAAGGGGAAGTTACATATAATTTTTATGATAATCGGCCATAGTTGATTGATAATTGAGATAATTTAATGAGGAAAAGACACGATTTTTCATGACATCAATTCCTGTTAGTACTCTCTTATCTCAGGGTAAAACAATTTAATATGTGTTAGTTAAGGGGGGACATCACTTTTCCGATTTTGGTAAACCAATTTTTTTTTTCTTTTGCGTATTAAATGTCAACTAAGGTATCAAGAATAGAGGGTTAAAAGAATTTTTTAAAATTCCGTTTTCTAGAGCCAAGGCAGATGATTTTGTGCAACAGTGCACAGCAATAAATCATAACAAAACCGATATTCTTAATACTTTAAACTCGTTTTTCTCAAAACCATGTCTACAAATGCGGTGGACACGATTCATCTGCCTGTAATTGATGAATCGCTTTGAAATTTTTTCCTGGTATTTCTATATATACTATTTTGTCCTTGACGGGAACAGATTTTTTAATTTCAAAAACTTTGTATCTATTTGGAATCAATAATATCAAGAAATAGGTAAATTTTTAAAAAAATTATTTTATTGAACCACAGTTTTTAAAAAAAATTTTTTTTAAAAATTTCCTTCCCGTCGAGTACGAGATAAACTAATGTAATTTTAGTTTCTTCTTGATTTTTTCAATTTTGAAGAGTCGGTGCTCTCGGAATCGTGTCCACCGCAAAGCAGTATTGATTTGGCAGTACCACACATCCGACAGCATTACGGCTAGCCATGTTGATTTTTTTTAATACAAAAATTTTAAAATATAGTTAAAGGTACGCCATTTAACATAACACAAATACAGTAATACCGTTCTTCAAAAAAAAAAGTAAACTTATAACCTTGATTTGGGCGCTCAAAAGTGATGTCACCCCTTAAATCGAATAATCTAACATTTAAAACAATCCAACAAGAAAAATAATAGCGAAAGCCGACCTCATCGCAATCGTCTCATTAAATGCCGGGTTGATTTCACTTCGTAACGTTAGTTGGTAAATATTCTAATGCCCGGTTTCACAAAAAATAGCTTCACAAGCCGTTTGTTAAAAGGCTGTTAAATTTAGCGAGCGCTAAATGCGACATTTGTTTCACAGCCATTTTTCTCATTCTGCTAACTATTCTTTGTTAAATTACATTCTGTCCATTTGAAATATTTATTTTTATTTTCTTGTAAATTATAATTATTTTTGTTTAATTTTATAGATTTATTGATATTTAGATTATGAATACTTTGTTTATTAATATAATTATATTCACGATAAACCGTTTTTCGCGAACTTTGAACCCCCTTAGAATTGTTACCGGAGTTCGAATAGATGGGAAACTTTCAGATCTTATTCAGAACTATAACAACAATGTTTCTACAAAAATGCAGCTTTCCGCCGCTTATTTCATAAAAAATTTGAATTTCACTGGACTAGTAGTCTGAAAGCAATATTATGAATTAATTTTTAACTGATTTCAAAAGTAAACAACTTTCTGAATCGGTTGTAAAATTTCCTATAACTTGATATAATATTAAAAAATATTTCATTCTAAAATTATATTTTATATTGTAATTCGAAAACTTAACAATAATTAAATTATTTTTTTTTTTTGGTAAAGTGTATTCAAAATTGAACGAAATTTGTTTCCAATTTTTTTTTTATTTTCTTCAAAAGTATATAATTTCTCTAAAAAATTAAGCTCACTCCCGAAATTAGGTCTTCTCTGGTGTGGTCACAATACTTAAATTAAAAATACCTTACACAAAAAGTGCGGACAAAAGTAATAGATTTTGTACACGTAAGGTGCGCGTGAGAGAAATAAATTGTTTTCTAGGAAAGGTTAGCAAGACCCTATAGATTTAATCTGGGGGTGTTGTAATCCTCGCAAAAATAAAATTGTTTTCGATCACACGTAATGTGCTAGTATTGTATATGCATAGTGTTATAGCCCTTGTATTATTTATATCTTATTTACTGTTTTTTTTATTGTCTGAGGTATATGGTAATTTGTCAACCTATTTAATCTGTTTGTTTTGTAATGCAGCCATTACACGATACACGATCAGTAATACTGACAGTATCATTTAATACTGTCAATATTACTGACCGTGTAATGGCAATAATCGGAGAGTGGTGAGGATATTGCCAAAATTATTAATCGTGTGTGACCTGAAATTATTTATAATTTTCGTCAGTATTATTTTGATACGTAACAAGAGACCATATGGAAATGGATATTGTTACAATACTGTCAGTATTACTGATCGTGTAATGGCCGCATACGTAGTTTTCTACATTTATTATTTCACTGTTTATAAAAGTGGGCTGAACATTAAGTAGCGTAACAATGGAAAAACAATTATTGCAAAAAAATTTGCAATTTATTCTTCGACATAGTGTCCTTCACTTGCTACAACGATTACAGTCGTCACAGTTTTTACAGATTATAAAGTTTCTACAGATTACGATTACACAGGTGGCAATATTGGGACCGATGCCAGAGTGGGATTAATGTTGAATTATTGTGTATAGAAAAACTGATACATTCAATTCAATTCCAAAATTGAATTGAAATTGATCTCCTAACTTTATCCATCCCTCATTTTATTATTTCGTTGCATAATTTGTTTTATTTACAAATTAAATAATATCATTCGTATATTAGTAGATAGATGATATATGTACAAAAACAAATTTCTTTTAAGTAGGATTAATAACATAAATGTAAATAAAGTAGCAAAACCTCGATGTGTAAAATATCAATCAATTACAGTTATAAAAATGACATTTATCAAAGCATTATCCTTCCTAATTAACTCCGCTTAATTCCTGTGCTGTATATACACGGAGTGCCTATCATAATTACTACCGACTTTAAGATATACCGGTATTATTGATCAGTAAGCCGGGACTTATGCAGTATGCCGTAAACGTCGGTCTACGTCCTGCCTGTTGCTAGTTTCTTCGATGTTTACTTGGGCCGGCAAATGGTTAAATTTGTTGTTGTTACAACAACGCACATCAGACATTTTCAGACAGTTATTCGTTTTTATTTTATTTTTTATTTTTACTAAGTGGTAAACTTGAACTTTATATCTCAGTTTAGTTAGTTACTTTTATTTAAGTCGGTTTTAAATATCTTAGACTTCGAAGAAGTGAACATTAAAGTTAGTGAGAGAAGATACAGTTTTTTATATTAGTAACTCAGTAATTTAATAAGTCCTTTAATACGTGGAACAGCAATTTGAATTTTAAATTGGCGGAATCGAGATATACACTGTCGGAAACTCAAAATAAAAAGTTTCCAATACGAGGAACTGCATAATTATCTTTTCTTTGTCTAGAGACTAAATTTACAATAATTTATTCATTTAATTCTGTTTACCACAAGCTCATTTATCGTTATCTTATCTGGTATTAATTATAAGCCAGTTGATAACGTTTTCTTTATTACGAAATGTTTAATCAAAACTAATATCAAATTTGCAATTTCCTTTATTTCCTCTTTTTCTGCGAAAGTTGAATCTTATTTAATTTGTTTTATTTTCAAATTAATTAGCAATATTCTAAAGAATCGATTCAACAATTGGTTTTGGACGCGGAAACCTTAGTGCTCGAGGATATATTACAAAAATCTCCGACAAGAAATCGTTCAGTGTCGATAAAGAGTTCGGAAAAAATTGGAAAGAAATTGAGCTGTATGAGTACCTGTGTTAGGAAAAGTAAGGAAGATAATGAGATGCCGACAACGAAAATAAAACGTGTTGCCGAATGGTTGCAACATCAACCAGCCGGAGGTACACCAGCAATGCCACCACCAATTCCATCCACAACGACAACAGATTGTGAAGCTTCCGGAGAATACACAGGTAAGAATGAAAAATATGAAAGATATTTCAAATAAGTTAGAAATATTAACTATAAGAATTTCGTATTTTAGAATCAGATTCTGGGACTCGCGATTCGGATGCCTCTGAAGGATTAGCAGATTCGGTAGCTACTTGTTTACAAGAAGGTGGTGGTAGTAATTCTCAATGTACATCTGTTGAAATGATTGGTGGATCTGCTGATCAATTAATCGGTTGCCACACCGAGGAGTGCATGCAAACACCGTATTTAACGAAAGTCATAATGCGCTCAAAACGTCGTAATTCAGATCGACCATGGTCTGTTTCATGTATATCCCAATTAACACAATCAGTACAAGTCATTCGTTCTCATGAACAGATTTCCAACCCCGGCTTAGCCAATCATTCAATTAGCGAGTCAGCAATTCATACCTTATCATCTCCACGTAAAGCCACGCAACAATCGTCTGATATGAAAGGTGCTGAAAGTAAAGGTACGTTGAAACGCCGACGAATGCGCAATCGTCGCCGTTTGATGGGTCGGAAAAGTGAATCAGGTTCGAATGGTTCGGATATTGGTGCTCTAACTATTGATGCAATACAATCAGTGAATATGATAAAATCAGAATCATTTTCGGGACAAATAAGTGTCTTGGAGCATGTAAATGTTAAGACCGATGTACAGAAATGTATTACTGAAGTTGATGTCGCAGGAGGAACAAAGGAAGAAGAAGAAAATGTTATGATGAAACCAAATTTCCAATTGGGTGCTTATACATCAGTGTACGGAGGTCCGAATCTAACTAACTTAGGTTCGTTAGCTGCTCTAACACATTATAATCGTGAAAAAGAGGCTAAAGATTTAAGTTTCACCGGCACAGAAGATAATAGTAATTTTTCTGAGCAGGCTTGGGATAATTATCAAGAGAAATATATGTCAGAAGCATATTCGGAAGGCCGTGATTCCGATGCGGCTAGGCGATTACTTGAATTTGGTGATGATTACCGGAATTTTTTGGATTCACAATCCGATTGTTGTTCTTCGTTATCGGCTGCAAATAATTTGGATTCTCTGTCACCTCCCCGCCAACGTAAATTGAGCGGAGCTCCGATTGTAGTATCGCCAGACAGCAAATCATCAATTGACGAGTGTACCGTAAGACGTCGTCGGGCAAATGAGTTAGAAGCAGATAGGAGACGAAAATGTTCGGAGAGTTCCAAGAAATTGTTAGGAGGTAAAACATTTATTTGATTTATCTTTCAGCCTGTTTTATCGGTGAATTTGCTTCTTATTAACTATATTAGATATCTTTTTAAATACATCAATCTATAAATATATTAAAAATTCCTTAAGATATTAAAATATAATATAATTTAAATATTTTTAGAACGTCGAAAATCTACGGATCTACAAACAAATCGTTTGATTCCAATTTCGCCAAGAGGATTAAAATCGAGCCATCCATCATTGAATCGTAAATTAGAATTGGAATTTAATCAAATGTCACTACCCAATCGCCGTAAAACAAATTTGTATGGAACATCATCGTCATCATCTAGCGCATCGGAAGCCGAAGATGAAACAGAAATTCGCCAGCTCTTATCACAAAGTCGAACCCGTTTAGAGCATACTGAAGCGTTACGTATCCGTCGTCATCTTTTACGTCCGGAGGACTATGTAAGATATAAATCAATTTTATTAAATATTTTACGCTTGCAAAATGCTCGAAAAAATTGTAGTAATAAAGAAATCAGCGATGAAATTTCGTTGCATCACTCGAATTTTAATTGTTTGATGAATAAAAACGTATTTTGTTTTTTGCATTTTAGTGTAAGTTGGTTTGCTAGTTTTAAACGGACCAATTTCACTATGAAATTTTTGTGTTTGTTGCTTGTATCTATTATAATTTATTATTTAAGTTTTTGAAATTTTGAATCTCTGCAGAACAAGAGCATAATATTTATATTTGTTTGTGCTTTTATTTATATTGAAAAGTTGAAATAATTTTGCTATTAAATTGACTTTTTTTTTCATATATAAGTAATTTGTTATTTTGGATTACCATTAAGGCGGAACATTCTTGTAATCGCTCAAAAACGACGGTAATTTTTGACATTGCTTTTAGTAAAGTACTGTAGCATTATTTTATTTTGTTACGAAAAGTATAATTTCAAATTACAAAAAGATTTGGTTGTCAATTATAAAAATTATTCGAATTTTAGTCTGTTGTACAGGTACATTTGTTTGTTGGTCATTTTGTTGATGGGTTGCGGTGCCTTCATAATTTTACACAGCGTGCAATAAAAAATGAAAACGGTTCGTTAAGTCGAATTTACACCTCGCCATCCGTGGATGGTAATGTGGTAATTTGGAATTTTTGTTCCATCTAGCAGTTCTAGACTAGCACACTGAATTTAAATAGTCGATTAAATTAGTTTAAACTCCCTCTTTTCACCCAAATCTAATGAATTTTCCAGTGTGTTGCTATTACTAGGTTTCCATGCTTATAAGCTTTCACTAACAGTCAAAATCGGATGCGTTCAACTTATTGCTGAATACAATATGAGCAATAATACAAAAGAGGGTTGTCCATTATAAGGCGGAAATTATGAATTTCTTTAAAATTCTAATCGATTTTTACAGGCTATTTGGACAACTCTACCATTAGAATTGAATAAGAACTTATGAACGAATATGAACAAAACAAAGGTTCATAATTAACATTTTGGGTTTTTTAATGTTTAGTCATTTATGTAATAGAAATTCAAAGTTAAAGCAAATTGTGCGAAGTAAAGCAAAAAAAGTGCAAAATTGAGATATGGGGGATTTTATTTGGTCACTTAAAGCAGCTGTTAACTACGCATGCCGCCAAAAACACCAATAAATATGTAAATTCGACTTTACGGGTACTCCGGGGTTAAACGCTGTGAGCACCGATCCATACTAAAAATAACAAAAAACTAAAAAAATAGTTTTACATAAGATCACCATTTGAATTTAATTTAATTTCATTTCTTGTCACTATTACGCGAATTCAAAATTTTCTCAATGCTCACAGGATAAAATAGTTTCAAATATGCTTCTCGTATGTGCCCCTTTAATATTAGTTGAATTGAATGAGTTGTAGATGAACTTAGACAAGTTTCACATAATATTCATTTGTAATAATATAAAACTAACATTAGTACATTAACGTTTTGAAAGAAATTCAAATATAATTTTAAAAGTTGTGGTTAGAAACAAAATTACCAGTAATTAATTTCGTTTTATTTTAATTTCATTATTCTGGGTAGATATAATAAAGTTACGGAACTGAATATAAATTCAAATTTGATAATATATGCCACCTTCGATGCATGCACTTTTTACACCGGCATATAACAGAACATCAAACCCCGTTTTATTGACTAACTAAACCCTCCCTATTTCTTTATTTACTTACAAATCCACACCCAACTGTTTTATTGATGTACCTGGATATTTTGGTGTACTCAAAATCGACACACTTATGGCCCGCCGTATTGAACTTCATCGAACACATACAGGCCACATAAACGCCGATCCCACGTGTGTGTAGTTCTGTAAAACGTGTGAGTAGGCGGAACAGCGCATATTGAACCATACACACGTCCAGTCGATTTTCACGTGTGTTTTGTTGTATATCAAATACAGTTTCGTGGGTCGTGGGTTCCTTTTTTTTGTTTTTTTTTTTTTGTTGAGTGAGCTAGACGCAACGAGGCATCGTAATAGTTTATAATTAATTGAATGAAATGAATGAAATATGAATAAGAAGGTTAAAATAAAAATTAAGCAATTTTAAAAGGTAAATTGTTCGTACACGATATTCTCTCATTTGACGTATATAATTTTAAAACTCCACGGGAACGGAACGGGGTAGTAAACTAAACATATCAAACGAAGACGATATTAGAAAACTAAAAAATTACGGCTGCGTATAGATAATTGAATTCTGCTGGAAAATAAAACATACCTAATTACCATTCTATTCAATCCGTAATTACGTACCTATTATTGTTGATAATATTGTTTACACATTTACTGTTTTTATAATTGAAAAATTGTGTTCAAGTTGATGAGTGATTGCCATCACGTAGGGAGAATTGTGATAGATAAGCAACAACTACAGTGTAATGCGCTTATAATGGACTCTGAGGGGCCCACAAATTATGTCCATTATATCCGGAGGTTCATTATATCCTAATATTAGTTTTTTTTTAATTAAAGGTAGGTAGGAAATGATGCTTTATTTATTGTTTACATCTTTAAAAAATCTGTAATTTTTGTTTTAACATTCAAATTTTTTAAATAATTACCAAATCGTCGTTTGTGACGAACCATTTTAAATTTCAGTAATTATACTGAATTTATCATTTATAGAAAATCATGTACGTTGGTTATTTTACGTTATTAAAATATTCCTTGCACTTGCACTTAATAAAACACAGAAAATGGTGATGAAATGCAAACATTCCACGTGAATGAACCATTAACATATAAAAGAACCAATAAATAAAACCAATCACTAATTAAAAAAAATCAAACCACACACGCATTCATACGATAAACGGCCACTACCATGAGGCCATGACGCGACGGTTGTGGATTTAAGAAAATTCATTATTCAAAACACAATCGCTCGTTAAAATTGTTTAATAATTGAGAAAATTTGTGTTTCAATTTCAGAATGTAAATGGAGAGCGAGCTTTTAAACCTCCTTATAGTGGACAAACTTACAAATATCCTATTATAACCGAAATTCCATTATAATCGTGTCCATTATATCCATTTTAGAAAGTATTGTATTAAATGATGTTCAGTCGGGACCTAGAAAATTGTTCATTATAAGCGAGTTTCCATTATAACCGGGTCCATTATAAGTGGATTACACTGTACTTGCTTTATCTATTTTTTTTATAGTTGTCTGGCTTTAACACCACCTGTGGCTTTTAAGTTATATTTATTCGACAGAGTTCGTATAATGTCAAGGTCGAATTTAATTTTAAAATGATGGGTGACTTTTTTTGTAAACCTCTCTAAATAAAGTTATTTTTGTATAGCGCGATTGTCGCGTTCCTCGAGGTGAAGTTCACATTGGATTGTTTTAGATTTTTATCAGAATAAAACTACAACTAATACTGAATTATCGAATTTGAATGTAAAGAAAGACAGATAAATTCATTTCGCGGTACACTTTCTCGAAATGTATTGTAGAAAGTAGGTATGAACCGAACATTTCGTACATTTATCTCGTTACAGTTGAAACTTGTACCCGTTTGCTCTAAACAATCTTACAAGGAGCTACGTACTTCTCCTCTCTCATTTGCTTTATTTTGATCACACAGGTAGGCCATAATAAGGGCTTCAACTGGTGTTCTCAACTCTTGCCGAGATAACTTCGAATTGTCTGATCTAAAAAAAACTTTACACGTAAATTACTAGTGTGGGTGGGCAACTTTTCCGCACTATTAGAATTAGC
>JANTOP010043946.1:0-10348 GCA_027564815.1 Symmerus nobilis | reverse complement strand
CATTACGATGAATAAATACTATAAAATGATGAATTTCGTAGGCTGTCGGTAACACAGCAATAGTAAAAAAAAGAAGAGAATCAGTAAAATTTCAAGGAATTTCTGAAGAGTCGGGGTCGGAGTCGGAGTCGCCCCTTTCAAATTTCCGGAGTCGGAGTCGGAGCCGGAGTTGCATCTATTTCGTTACGACTCTACAGCCCTGCAATCATTAATCTAACGTTCCAAATTCCAAACAATCTACCCCCGATAGAAAAACATTGCGAAATCCATTCAGAAATCAAAAATTTATCACGATAAATTGAAGATTGAAGAGATCTGAAAAAGCTAAAAAAGTTTCAAAAGCTCATCGAAAAGTTTTTAATCAAAATATTATTAAATTTATTTTAAAATCCGTCGAAAATAAGAAGTTACGAAACTTCCAAAAGCCTATCCAAAGCTTTTAATTAAAATATTGTTTTATTCTTTATTAAATCTAATTTATCTCCGCATAAATATATTTAAATGAAAGCGGAAACTTTCGTTTAAAAGCTCTGTGGAAAATTAAAATTTCTACAAAAGCTTTAATTAATTGAATTGAATTGAAGGCAAATTATCATGAACGCATTCATTGTCCTTATTTTGCCCTTGTAAAATTCATCTTTCGGCTAGAATTTTGGAGCCCAATTCAATCCAATGAGCTTTCGAGATATTTGAAAGATTTCTTCTTCTTCTTTTTGGGATAACTTGAAATTTCCCAAAAGGACCAATATCTGGATAAAAAATAGATTTTCAAACGTAACAAATAAAACTCGAAATATAGAGCTTTCTTTGAGTTTACAATGGATTGAGAAACCATTTAGCGAGAATTTTATATTTTTATCGAAATTTAATGAATTCAATAAAAAAATGACAATTATATAATTAATTTTAAGCTTTCAATGAGCTTTCAAGATTTTTAAAGCTCTAGTTTGGAAAAAGTCTAAATTATGTTGAAGAAACGTTATTTAGATAAAAATCGATTTTTAAACGTAAAAAATTAAGTTCGAAACTTAGAGCTTTCGTTGCGCTTTTAAACGTTTGGATGATCTTTCTGCGAAAATCCCATATTTCATTTAAATTTAATGAATCGGATAAAAATTCAATTCCAAATTATATAAAATGAGATTTTAATCATAAGCTTTCAATGAGCTTTCGAGATTTTAGAAGCTTTTTTTACGAAAATTTTAAATTTCGTTAAATTATCGTAATTTGGATAGAAAATATATTTTAAAACGTAAAAAATAAGGTTCCGAAAGTAAAGCTTTCTGGGAGCTTTTAAGTTCTCGCAGAGCTTTTCTGCGAAAAGTTTAGTTCTGTTATTTTTGTATTTTTCTTCAATTGATTTATAAACTTCTGGATATAAAGCTATATTTTTCTTGGATCCGAAGATAATTATCGGGAAATCCGGATCAAATCTCGCGATGTCCGATATTCAAATTTCCCGGTGCGGACCTTTCCGAATTTTTGAATTTTCTTAGATAAATTTCAACCTTTCGGAAATATTTCATTTTTGTATTTTTCCATAACTGTCAAAGCAACGTTCTGCGTTTTTATATTTTTTCCGGCCAAAGAAAATATTCGGCAATCACTCTAGTAAGATAGTAATCCATAAGATAAAGGCTGTAACATTTTGTTACGGGATCATAAAATTCTGAACATCTTATGGCGATGTTGACCGCACGCCACTGGGTAGTATAAGGAAATCTGGCTGCGCCAATTTTCCTCAACCAGCCGCTGGAAATGGCTTTAACTACTTTGCTATTCTAACGACAACCTGCTAGATTTAATTATCGAATTTAGTAAATGTGAACTCGTAGAAATGACAGTTTGTTAACCCGACTGGTAATAAAAATGCGTGTAAACACCCATTACGCATTGCTAATAATCTTATTTAAATTATACAATGAATAAATAGTCACATAAAATGCTAATTAATTCATTATCAAAGAATGAACGGAAAGTCTTAAAGACGCTAAGAGTTAAGATGTTTTATTGTCTTTTGAATATAAATTATATATAATTATATAAATTATACCATGAATTCAGATACCTAGAAATTGACGCCAGACATTAAATTAATTATGAAAAAGATATCCCATCCCAGAATAGATGGGTGGTCTAATGCTATTCAATATACAGACAAGGTGACCGGGACATGAACCATTTGTTGACAGTTAAAATTTGTTGTCACAGATTATCTTCGACATAACCAATTAAGTGGTTTAATGAAATGTTATATATTTAAGTTAAAAAACAAAATCCACATTGACCTGAAATATCATTCAGTAAATATTACATAATCCAAAAAAAAACCATTTATTTTTATGTAAATTTAAAATTTTATTAAATAATAAATTAAACAACTTGATAATTTGTAAATAATTTGCGAGGGAATATTTCATTTTCCATTTTTTTTCATTAGTTTTATTTATTATATTTAAAAATTATTATATAGTAAAGTGGAAATATTATGCAAATAATAATAAAAAGTAATAAAATGTAATATTAAATGAATCATTTTTAAAATTATTAAATAAAAATCATTTTTTCATTGAAGGACAACTTTTAATTTGAATGATAAATTAATTAATAAAAAGTTTTATGTTTATTTATGGAAATTAAATAAACTGCAATTTATTAATATAATTTTCGAAAATATTTTGAGAAGATTTAATTGAATTAATTCCTATAGTTTGTCTATTTTAATGTTATTAACCCCGGATGAGTCCAAGGAAACATTAATTATTGCCGTAACTGCTCGCTTTATAAGACATTTTACATTTTACTATGAATAATCCGAAGCTTCCAAAGAAGAACATCTATTGTATCTTCCCCCTCGTGTTTCCAACGTTAATAAATCTTACTATCTACCTAATACAGTGATGGCGAACCTTTTTGAGAAGTGGGTCAAATTTTGTTCATTACTTTGTTTTACCAGCTCGTGGGTTAGCAAGTCAGTGGGGTCACTTGGAAAGTGTGCAGAGGAGCAGTGGCGCGCAATCAACATTTTCATAAGGTGTACAGAATTTTAATTTCCCTTTAACAAAATATTATAGTCTTTATCCCAGAAATAGCCTAACATTCTTTAGAAAAATGTCAAAGATAAACAATTGGCAGCTCGTGTAATAGATTTTCTAAAGATTATATGTGACGCGTGGCACAGTGGGGTGACAGGTGGTTTTCGTTGGCCAAAACTAGACGAGTATGTATATCGCTCTGAAAGTATGTACTCTAGGGTTTTCGGGGTCGTTGATTATGAATTTGATACCAGATTTATGAAATTCAAAATGGCGGACACTTTTTTTGATAAAGTCAAGTAATCGCACTGAAAGCATGTACTCTAGGGTTTTCGGGGTCGCTGATTATGAATTTGATACCAGATTTATGAAATTCAAAATGGCGGATCCAAAATGGCGGACATTTTTTTTGATAAAGTCAAGTTATCGCACTAAAAGTATGTACTCTAGGGTTTCCGGGGTCGCTGTGAATTTGATACCACATTTATGAAATTCAAAATGGCGGATCCAAAATTGCGGATATTTTTCTTGATAAAGTTAAGCTATCCCACTGAAAGTATGCACTCTAGGGTTTTCGGGGTCACTGATTATGAATTTGATACCAGATTTATTAAATTAAAAATGGCGGATCCAAAATGGCGCACTTTTTTTGAAAAAGTCAAGTTATCGCTCTGAATGTATGTAATATAGGGTTTTCGGGGACGCTGATTATGAATTTGATATCGAATTACTGAAATTCACATCAATTATTGTATTATTATTATTAATTATTATTATTTATAATTGCGCAAAAGATTCGTAAAATAGTTTTCGAGGAAACGTTAAATCATTTTACTTTTAAAGGTTAAATAGTTTACGGCACTTATGTTCCGAATAAATAGACAAAGGTATTAAAAACAGATTATATTGTAACTTTTACGTCTGCAAGACTCTGCAAAGCGCGCTTAGATATTTAAAAACTAGACAGTACAGGACAAAACATGAGTTTAGGTCACAATTGTATGTTTTGGGTTTTTGCCACCAAACACTACCCTACATATCTCAAAATCAATTAACCAATCAATTAAGTGGAATAACTTTAAATTTTTGCCGCTAGGTAGCATAAGAATTTATTTTTCCAAACCGCTATACATATCTATATTGCCAAATTTTAACCTCAATTATCTCAAAACTATCATTTTTGAACTATGAAATTCAAAACGCCATAACCTCGCCAATTTAAGACATTTTTGAGCGATTTTTCCTGTGTTCTCTTCAGAATTTTATCCAATGGTATCAAAACCCCGTTATCTGAAAAGAAATAGATTTTGAAAAGAATAAAATTAAGTTCTAAACATAAGCTTACAATGGTTTGATAAAGCTTTTGGCAAAAACTTCGTATTTTATCTAAATTTAGAGAATCTTGTATAATTTTTCCTGATTTATACCCAACCATGTTTCACAAGTTTTCTGGGAAATCGGATTTTGCAAGATTTTTCTGATTTTTCTCAGAATTCCTTCCGACTCGTTCTCCACTTTGTTACTTTAATCTGTGTTTCAGAAAATTGATGTCTGTTCCGCGGGTCATAGGTTCGCCATTTTAAAATAAATTACAGCAGATACTGCATGTCTTTAGTTGAATCTATCACTTGAAGTGCTTGTAGCCTTGCTGAGCCATTTTCTGTCAGAGCCGAGAAATCAAGATTGTTCTCGTGTATTGTTGTTCGTGTGTATTTGTTCTGGGGCGTGTGGTGTGCCCACCTTGCGGATAGCTTTTGATACTCATATGAAATAATTTTTTACTTAAAATGGTGTGCACAATGTCGTAAGATACGATAGGGATGTCCTTTATCATATTTAGAATTCAATCCAATCTGGTAATGCAAGTTACCAAATGCAACTTTCGTAAAATGGTAAGTAGTGCTATTCCCCTGTAGTTTGCAACATTATTCTTGAACCTTGATTTACTTCTTCTTCAGTTAATTTAATTGCACTTACTATGTAGTCGAGTACCTGAAGTACAAGTGCGGGCCAATAAGCAGTCGGTCTAAACAAATTTGTTGGCAAATTTCATTTCTCACATACACTTCTCTCAGCGATTCTCTAACTTTTTTATGCTTTCCGAAAATCATTACCTATCAAACCCTTCAAAACAGCCCTCCGTTTCAGCGATAACCACTCCTCTGGAGGGTAATCTCTTTCCGCCAAGTTGAGAATAAATGGTAATCGCAGAGGATTAAATCTGGCGATTACCGTGCATACGGGACCAATTCGTAATGAAAATCGTGGAATTGCCATTGACGGTAGACGCGCATGAATTTGTGCGTTTTATTGGTGACAGAGCGCATTTTTCTTCGCCATATGCGATCTTTTCTCTTTCGGGGCAGTGCTGAAATGGTACAATACAGCAGCATAGTATTAGCTACTTATAGTTCTTTTCCTCAGACGATAATCTATTAAGATTACGCGGACACACCAAAAAACTGTATCCATCACTTCCCCTGCTGACTTAACTGTTATCGCCTTCTTTGGAGCAAGTTCGTACGTTTTATCGTCCACACGAAGGAAACGCGATACCCAAACCGCCTTGTAGATAATTTTTTTTTACCCAAATGTGAACTCAATATCGAAATAACTGAGCCGTGTGATATGCCTGTGGCCTCCTCGAGTTCCCACACTTTTACTCGCCGATAACCCAGAACAGAATATTGTGGATTTCTTCAACGATTTCTGGCGTGGCAACTATTTCTTAAATAGACTCCCCATGAACATAGTCCAATACTGCTGACTCTGATTTTAAAGATAAAAATTGCAACTCATCAGCCGTCGTAGCAGTAAAACTTTTGTCCAAATAAACGTACTGAAAGTGGTCGGTAAACAGATCGCAAATCGCATTCCTTCCAAATACTTAAATGTCTATAGTTTTACGTGCCTTTCATACACCGAACGTTTCAAGACACGAATCCCCTAGGATCAGTAACGGGGACTGGATATACTACAGTCAAATGCATTTCCGCGAATAACACTAAGAAACTGTGTTAACACGCTTCGATTACAGATTAACCCTTTGTTCAAATAAGCTATCTATCTAAGCCACTTCTCCGGTCAGGGTATCCAGGGCGACCAGAATGGGTTTACCGACATCCGGACAGCCGTGAAAAACACCCACGATGTAGATCACCATAGCCATAGCCATTTCCTCTAATATAAGGACTTCACTTAGGCCGCTAGATGACACTCTAGCATATGTAGGTGCCCCTGAACTCGTGGTACCATTTTTCTGCCTCGTTTTATAACCAGCAACTGATCACCCCATCTTCTTTCTGGCGTGCAACTAATAGAATTTGCCCTTCCAACCCTGCATTTTTGCATATGGTTGTTCACGAATATGTGGTCTTCACAGACGTGATCTTCCCGGTTGGGGATCGCTCAAGATACTGTCTATATAAAATCCGCATAAAAAAATTTCAGGAATTTATCCATAAAATCGTAAATACAAGTTATTCATTTAAATCAGTTTTACCGCCTTCACAGTATTCCCCTCCGACTGAATTACACATATACCAGCGATTGATCCAGTCATCGAAACTTTCTTAGTTTATGGTATAGAAGAGCCGCCTTCAATTACTTCATTACCTTCTTCTTTGCTGTCAAAACGCGGTTCCCCGAAGCGGTTTCTTGAGTTGGTTGGATATAGGAAGAAGTCAAACGTAGTCAGATCAGGTGATTTTGGCGGTTGTTGGAGGGTATTCGACTTGATTTTTGATCAAATTAATTTGGGATTACCGAGGATGATATCCAGGAACCAAAGGCGAAAAGTTGCTGTTTAGCAGATGAAGGGATTCAAATGGAAAATCTTGAGTAACAGTGTCTGTTATGCCTAATGTTGCAGATGGTATTGGTTGGGAATTTTTGGGAATTTTTAGTATTAAACTGAGCTTTGAATCGACAAATGTCGGTGCGGGTTAACCTACGACGTTATCGTGTTATCTGCCTAATTTTGTAATCTATGTCATCTAACAAGTTTCCGTTCTTTTTCCTTATAGATCGTGTGTTTTCGATCAGCTTAGAGAGCTATACATTCTCGGCTGTAGCTGAACCACATTAAGTGTAGTATTCCATTAATAATAGCTGGTTCAGCATAATACATCGGGATTAATACAAAACCATTTCAACTATTTGACTCTGCTATAGCATAGTACAACCTCAAATGTTTATAAATGCAGTACCGTCCTATTTCGATCGCCGTGCCCTGAATTTTTCTCGCGCGCATGCATGTCTCTAACGTTCTACCGATACATTGAAGCAGTTTCTGCTAATCCGTCAATAAAACCGAATTCTCAATCCCAATCCAATCCGAATCGGGGAATGAAAGATGACACATCAAAATATCCCCAAATCTATTGTGTCATGTCAGTACATAATCCGTCTTGAATTGGATCAGTAATTCGCTAGCGGAAAAACAAATCGAAGGCGAAGAAGTAGAAGAAGGGACAAAAAAAATCCGCTATAATTCTACTTATCATGGCCATTAAAAACTGGTCACGATACAAAACCATTTAAAACAATTTTTTTTCCATTTCGAAATACATAATAAGTAGTTTTTTTTTTTGCATGGATTCCAAGCAAAAAAAAACCATATACACAATTTAAGGTAGCTGGTTGAGCTTGTTTAGTGAAGTGTATATAATATACACAATAATAAATAAAAATTATAAATAAACAAGTTCAGTGACCAGTGACAGCAGGACATTCAGTTTCATTACATATCATTCAGTGTAGAATCAACTGTCACATCGAATAGTCATAAGACACGAAATAATATAAGTTAGATAGTAAGTTATTTAAGTTAGTAAGTAAGTAATCAATAAGTTAGGTAATAAGTTATGTTAATTAGTAACTAAGTAGAAATTTAAGGAAATATATCAAATTAAATGTCAAGGAATATTTACCAAAGACGAGACAATTTATTAGGGGAATAATTACGGGTATGTATCCGATAGACTGTCACTGGTTTCCCCCTTCAATTACCTAGTTACCAGGTTAATAAATCACTTTCTAGTTTTATACGATTGTATTTTAATATAGTTAATAAATACAACAAATTTTTATGTTTTATTATGTTTTTATTTTATGAGTTTTGTTGGTTGGTTGGGTCCCCAACCGTCTCTACCATCCTCTTCTGTCATTACCTGCACTTTATACTGGTTTCTGGTAATACATAAATGGTTTTGGCATGTTTCATTTCGTATCGCTGAATGTTTTACGTTGTATAGACGACAAAATGAAACATCAAAGCTATTAAAAATTTATATATTTAGAGTACAAGTACGGTGGGTATCTAGTACGCTAGTACCTACACATAACATAATATACCATGTTTTCTTTACAAATAAAAATATTTCTTTTTCTTGCTGATTTTGTAATACACAACCATGCAAGAAAAAAAATTTAAAGTCACGATTTTCTCATTCTCTGTTTTCATCTCATTCAAGATCTCATGTTACAGCTTCCTATCTTTTCATTACCTAAGTTTAAACCGCAACTCGATACGTTTTTTTTTATTCTTCATCAATCTTTAATCATTACAATTCTTTTGATTGGATAAAGTTTTGTGTATAGAAAAATCTGAATTAATATCAGATCAGATTCTCTGGTCACCTTAATTAAAAAAAAACCTTTTTTTTGAAAAGAAACCTGTTTGTTGAGTCAGTCACTGTGAGAATAGACTTTTTTCGCATTCATAAATTGAGTCATTCGACTTGAAGTGGGCTTTCAAGTGATAATTAAAATTAAATGTAGAGATAAGGTGAAAATAGTTGAATTAGGTAAAGAACAAGTCATTATTCTGATAGTGGTCACATCTAACTACTAAACCCAAATTACAACCTTAACAGGTCATTATCTGGGGTACCCCAAATGATTAACCAGTGGGCATTTGTTAGTTTACGAATCTGTCAGACTCTGGTTTTATTAAACGCTCATAGATGGAAAGGGATGTGTTAGAAACGGCATATCAAGAAGATATAAATGACATTCGAATGTTTTTTCTAATTTTATTAAGATGTTAAGGTGGGTCCAAATTTGAATGCGCATACGTTGAGTCGGTACGAATACACATGAATATCATAGTGTAGACTACCCATTCATACCTTCTCAGCGTATACTTTATCGTGCGTCGAATGTCTTGAGCGTACATGGCCCGAGCCAAATGAGATGGATAATTGAACGCATATGTGCGAGAACTGAGAATTCATATTGACTCAGTGAAGACGTGATTATTTAATTTATGATTTTTTATCCGCGCGTGTGAAATAAATTATTGTTTTGATTTCATAAATGGTTTGGCTTGTCAATTGAGTATATTGTTTATATTTCTCTTAATAATATTTATTGATAATTTCTATTAAAAATTAATTTTCCATAATTTTGCATAGATAATTTGATTGACGATTATCCCTTTCCCTCAACAATTTAGGAGCTCACTTTGTTCGGAAGGCACTCAGGTGTTTCCAAGCAGATGACTTCCTCATACAGTGGATCAATCAAATGCTTTTCAGTTTCAGTTTCAGACAAATTGAATCCACTTGGGGTGAAGCATCTGCAAGTATGACGGTCTCGAAGGGAGTACCTCAGGGGGGAATTTTATCAGCCATTCTTGTGGGTCTTAAGTCTGGACAACATTCTTGCAGAACTCAGTCAAAAAGGAATTAATGTGATAGCATACGCCGACGATATGGTTATCATGGTGTCGGGTAAACTACTCCCAATTATAAGTGAACTGTTGGAATCGGCGCTAAAAGTCCTTACTCTCTGGGCAGACAAAAACGGCTTAGCAGTAAACCCTGCAAAGACCGAGCTAATGCTGTTCACGAGGAAAAGGAAGATTTTAACTTTTGACCTACCCAAACTGAACGGAATATCTCTCAAACACTCTTCTGAGACAAAATATCTAGGGGTCATCCTAGACCCAAAACTCCTATGGAAGAGGAATACGGAAGAGAGAACGAAAAAGGCTAGCAAAGCTTTATTCGCTTGTCAAAAGCTATTCGGTAGGAAATGGGGGTTGTGTCCGTACATTATTCATTGGATGTACACTTCGATCATCCTACCAATACTGACAGAAATCATCCTCCATTTCCTGCCGTTGAAGGTGTACATTAAATATGTTGCTGCCAGATCTGCAATGCATCTGACGAATCTTGGACTCAGGAAAGACACGAACCTAGGCCATGGCAGAATATTCTGCCAATTCGGGGGAGCAGTTGCTCCAACGCAGACCGACTATATCACAAAATGTTATGATTTTGATTCTCAATATGTCATTCAGATAC
>JANTOP010043935.1:0-10350 GCA_027564815.1 Symmerus nobilis | reverse complement strand
GATAATAATTTTTTTGTGATGTCGACACCTGGTTTCGAACCTGGACCTCCCTCTTCAAAGGCGGGTGTTATACCCATGATGCCATGAAGAGGTTACTATCAAAGATAAATTATTATTTCAATCGCATTGTTTTATTAGAATAATTTTCGTTAATTGTTCTATTATCAATTTTATTTATATTTATTATTAATACTCGAAGTGTGAGCTGTTTACAGCAATGTTCCATTTTTATAGATCAATCCCGATCTTCCCCCATACAGAGAAAATTGAATATCGGATATTGCTACATTTGATCCGAATTTGCCGATTATTTTCTTCGGATCCAAAAAAATGTAATGATACAGGAAGTTTATAAATTAGTTTACGTAAAATACAAACATATTAAAACTAAACTTTTCGTACAAAAGCTCTGCAAAAACTTGAAAGCTCCCAGAAAGCTTTATTTTCCGAACCTTATTTTTTACATTTTAAAATTTATTTTCTATCCAGATAACGATCCTTTAATGAAGTTTCAAATTTTCCCATAAAAAAGCTTCAAAAATCTCGAAAGCTCATTGAAAGCTTAAAATTTAAACGCCATTTTATATAATTTGGAGTCAAATTTTTATCCGATTCAGTAAATTTAAATGAAATATGGAATTATAGTTATAAATAAATAGTTAAATGATAAGATCCCAGCACACGGTTCTCTGCATTGGTCCATCTCAATGTTATTTATTTTCTTATTCATTTATTCAGGAACACATGTCAGTACATACGGGTGCCGCATTATATTCATGCACATTTTGTACAAAAACATTTAATTCAAGTGCAAATATGTATAAACATCGAAAAGCAGCTCATCCAATTGAATACCAAAGGAGCAAGGAAATGCCGACCGGTATTGGAATATTAAAAAGTGCTGCACTTTATGCATTTAATAAGGATTTGTAGTGTATTTGAATCTTGGAAGTATCTAAGGCCGATTTTGAAAAGCGTCTTCGAGTGTTACACTGAAATTTTCATCCACATTTCAAAAAACTGTTTATTGGGGAATTATGTAACATAATATTATATTGTAATTAAATAATAATATATGAATTTTTATTTTAAGCGAAACTTTTGATCATCACAGAGATCCCGAAAATTTCGGAAAATAATTATTCAAAAATGAACTGTTCCACGTTGCAACAAAAACATATTTTGACAAGCTTGTTCACATCGGACATCTGTTCCTCCCTTAACGAGGTTCGAATTCATCCAGAGCTTGTACAACTTGAACAAACAATTAATTATTTTGACAAGATGGATTATTAAACGTTACTAAAAAAAATCAAGTTTTAGCTACGAGTTGTACAAAAATGAATAATGAAACCTTGTGTCGATTATGTGAAATAAAAACGAACGAATATTTTCCTATATTTGAAGAAATTGGACAGAAATTACGAATCGCCGAAATTATAGAACAACACTTCTGGTTTCAGGTATAATTTTCTAGGTTCATTGCCCTTTTGGGGCTCGTACAATAACAAGTTCTCCGTTGAGTTGTATTACCTGTTTATTCCGATTTATATGAGGTGGGTAATTAGCCATGAAATAATATTGAAATTATCTTGGGTCGGAAGGACCTTTTTTTTTTAAATTGAACGAACAGGTGGACCTAAGGGTTAATAAATAATCATCAAAATAAATTCCTTATAATTTTAATTCAATATTTACTATCGCTAGATAACAAAACCATCAAATGAGGACCATCTGCAGATCGTATGTAAGGTGTGTTGGTCGAAAATATCCGATTTCCATCGATTTTATACGGACATTGAAAAGGTGCACGGTCGATTGTTCTTCGGTAACATTAAAGTTGAATTGAAATCGGACGAAAATAATATCGAATCGTGTTGGACGGAATTTGACGAAACTGATGAGAATATCGATGAACCGGCCGCTAAACAAATTGATATTCTCGATACGGTAAACATTAAGCGAAAGCGGAATAAAACGAACGTTCGGAAAAAGAGAATCCCTCGAGATTGGACATCCAAAAAGAAAAAACGTATTGAAGAGGAACAATTGAAAAAACGAAATGAATTATATCGCACGTTCTTTAATATGGATTGTGATTTGTGTACGGAAAAATTTATTAATTTCGAGGATATAAGAAATCATTATGATTCCGTACACAATCAAACCGGTTACGTGAAATGTTGCTCCCGGAAATATTTCAGTTTACGGGGAATGAAGGAACACATGAATAGACACACTCAACCCAAAATATTTGTATGTGATTTCTGTCAAAAGGGATTTACGCGTAAAGCTAGTTTACTGGACCATTTATTAAATCACATTCGGCCGGAAGATAAATCGGGAACCGTACAATTAAGTAAATATTTGGTTAGGAAAGAAAAGACTTTTGAATGTGATGTTTGTAATAAAAAGTAAGATTTCCTATCAATCCAAAGAATTTTTACTTTGATTTGATATATTTTTCAGATATTATATCGAAAGTCTTCTTCTGAACCATAAATCGCAACATCAGTGTGTTAAGGAATCCTATATCTGCGACATATGCGGTAAAATATTCGTTAAATACAATTCGTATAACGATCACAAGAGGTTGGCGCACGATAAACCGTTACCACCGGTTCAGTGCGAGGTATGCAAATCATGGTTTACAAACCGGCACAATCTAAGGAAACACATGATAATTCATACGGATGGTAAGCAAACGTGTGAGTATTGTAGCAAGGTGCTAAAAAATCGACGAACATTGAGGAGACATTGTATGGAAGTTCATATCGAACCGAAAGTATTTCCATGTAATGTATGCGGTAAGGAGTATCGCAGGAAAATTCATTTACAGGTTTTCTTTTCAAACCAATATTTAAAATTGTTAATACTAGATCTTCTTATTGTTCAGGAACACATGTCTTCACATACTGGGGCTGCATTATATGTTTGTACATTTTGTACGAAAACGTTCAATTCAAGTGCTAATATGTACAAACATAGGAAAACAGCTCATCCAGCTGAATATCAAATGAGCAAAGAAGCGCCGAGTAGCATTGGCATAAGGAAGAGTGCTTCACTGTACGCACTCAACAAAGATTTATAAGGAATGTCTAGAGAATCGCCAATAAAATTGTGATTGTCTGATAGGTGTACGGAAGTAGAAAATTATAATAGTTTGAGGTACGTACTTCTTTACCGAATTGTAAATGGAATAAATAAAAATTAAATTAATTTATTGGTTAAATAAAATTTGTATTAGCAGAGCAGATTACTTTAAAAAATACCCTTCTTTCCACGGAAAAAAATTACGGCAATCCTCAAGTTACGCGGTAATTCAATTTGAATTAATTGGATGAAAAATAAACTTCAAAATGTGTAGAATAAAATTTTAATTACAAGCTTTCGGTGAGATAGATTTTAAAATTTATAAAATTAAATATTAATGAAAAACTCTCGTTGAGCTTTCGTTGAGCTTTTAATTTCTCGCAGAGCTTTTTTACGGAAATTTCAGTTTTACGCTTAATTTAAATTAATTGGATTAAAAAATACTTCAAAATGTATAAAATTATATTGAAAACTTAAAGCTTTCTTTGAGCTTTTCATTCCTTGTAAAGCTTTTTCAACGAAAATTTTGAATTTAATTAAATTTTAATTAAAAGCTTTTATTAGATTAGAAGTAGTCCAAAATGTTTATGAGATCGGATCTGGTAGTTTTGAGAAGTAGATTTGAATTTTTTTGAGAAGAAGGATAATTTCTATATTTCTGCATCCATCCTTCCCATATTTGAAAAATCCTGCATGTAAGAAACTGCACTGCTTCATGCTGTACCTACAAAATATTACGTCATTCTTAAATGTCAAATTTTAATTAAATTAACAAAATTTCTTTTTAGAAATCAATCGTTTTGAGTTTTTTATATTTTAGGAAAAAAAACGATTGTATAGAATATTCGTCAGTTTCCGTCCGGGCAATTTTATCGGGGAGTCAGAAAATCTAAACTTGGAAAATTAAATCTAAGCGTGCGGTGAAGAAATTGGAAAAAACAACCTTTTTTTTAAAAAATTATCCACCTGATTTTAAGAGCGTCGATACATGGGCTGCACAAAAGGAAATTAGTACTTTATAAAAAACCGGTTATAATTTTACGGAAAATTTAAAATTTAAAATGTTAGAAATGGATTCAAATAGGGGATAACTTAGATGATCTATCAATACCTTAATGTCAGGGACTCCCCTCACAAATTATATTTTTAAAATTCCGTTAAAAATCGACTTGTGAGAAATTCAATGAATTCTATCGAATTTTGTGTTAAATTTTCCAAAGAAATTTTTAATTGTTTAAAAATTTTCGAAAATTCATTGATTAAATATTAAAATAACAATAAAATATCGAAATAAAATTAAAATTAAAATCTATTGAATGAATTTCGATGTAAATTTCAACAATTATACAATATCGTTTCAAATAAAACATGGATACGTGGTTAGGTTAGCAGATTGCCGTTAGAAACAGTCTTTCTACCGCCTATACTTCTGGCTTTATGTACCAGTTCTACTAAAAATTAACAAGTTGACGTTTTCGTTTATTAAAATACCATTTTGGCTAGCATTTCTACCGAGTTATTTCGCTCCGATTACAAACAATAAAAATGAGTAAAGAATTTGATTGCCGATTGTGTACAGTGAAGACGGACAATTATTTTGAAATATTCGACGAAATTGGAACGGAATTGCATATTGCCGAAATCATAGGAAAACACTTTTGGTTTAAGGTAGGTGTTTTCCATGCGATCCATATAACGTCTAGTCTTAAGGTAGGGACAGAGAGAGAGATAGAGAGCAGCACACCAAAAGAGAACATTACTTAACTTCCGCACATAAAAACGTGAATGCAGTTGGTTGATTGCTGGCCCTAATCCCTTAAAGAATAATCAGTATTTTAAAAGTTAGCATTAAGTCATGCTGTTAATTTTTTTTAATTAAATTATAAGTTGGTTGGAACATGATCACCTTGTTCTAAATCTATCTTCCTTTATAATAGTTTTAATGAATAGCTGATCCATCATTCTGACTGTTAATTTACTGCTCCTCCATAATCGTTTATCTTTGATCGATAAAACATGAAGTTACGAAAATTCCCAAGTTATTTCCTCTCTCTCCCTAAGAGGTTGAGTTTCAATAGAGGTTGATTTCCTCTGCTCCTTTGAATGTATAACTTAAAATTAAATTAAATTAAAGTTACGTTACAATATTTCATATTATTGCTCCGTAGATAACCAAATCAGAAAATAAAGATGAACTTCTACTAATTGTATGCAAACTTTGCTGGTCAAAAATTTCCGATTTCCGTCGATTTTATATGGAAATTGAGGAAGTTCAAAATCGACCATGTCTTGTCAATATAAAAATTGAAATACATCCACCAGATGAAAATGAGTTCGGTACGAAAATTGAAATAAGTTCAGATACCGAACAATATAAAACCGCCGAAAATATAACAGATAAAGTGTTACCAGTCAAAATCGAAGAGAGCTACAGTGAAACGAAAATCTCCAATTACAACAATGAAACAAATGCTAACAAATCGAAACCTCCCAGTGTTAGCACTAAGACAAAACGTAAAGTTGAAAAGGAAGGGAAGCAAAATGAATTGTATCGATCCCTATTCGATATGGACTGTGATCTATGTTCGGAAACATTCTTAAATTTCGAGGATATAAGAAATCACTATGAATACAAACATAATCAAATCGGTTACGTGAAGTGTTGTGCCAGAAAATATTTTAGTGTACGGGCAATGAAAGAACACTGTAATAGACACTCCAATCCAAAAACATTTATCTGTGATATTTGTCATCGATGTATTACGCGTAAAACTAGATTACGGGAGCATTTATTACGACATGTTGATGGATGTAAGAAAAAGTAATTCTCTTCAAATAATAATTGATAAATTATAATTTAAAATGATCTTTTATTGAATAGATTATCCTCCAAAACCATTCTCTTAAAACATAAGGAATCTTGTGCCAAAAAATCCTATATGTGTGATATATGTGGAAAGACATTTTTTAATTATAAAACCTATTTTGAACATAAGAGATTTGGGCATGATAATAAGTTACCACCAGTTCAGTGTGATGTGTGTGGCCAATGGGTTAATGATCGTCGTAATCTCAGAAATCACATGTTAATTCATACGGATGGTAAGGAGAAATGTCAGTATTGTTTTCGGGTGCTGAAAAATCGACGAACATTGAGGAAACATTGTAAGGAAGTGCATACCCAAGCAAAAGTATTCATATGTAATGTATGTGGGAAAGAATATCGGCGGGATATAAATTTAAAGGTTTCTGAAAATCGATTTCTTACCGATAAATTAAAATTTTTTATTTTTTTTTAATTCATGTTTATTCAGGAACATATGTCGACGCATACTGGCACAACATTATATTCATGCACGTTTTGTACAAAAACATTTAATTCAAGTGCAAACATGTATAAACATCGAAAAGCCGCCCATCCAATTGAATATAAAATGAGTAAGGAGCAGCCGTCTGGCATTCGAATAATGAAGAGTGCTGCATTATATACATTGAATAAGGATTTGTAAGTATTAATTATACATTTTATTTATTTATGTTTCTGTAATTAAATTATTTAAATAACTAAATTTAAAAATAATTTCTAATTTAATGCCCCAAAAAAGTGTATGCCCTGTAACCGTGCCAATTACCAGGCCAATTCTGTGTTTATCAAGACAAAGGAGGGAGTCCAAAGTTGCCTTGCTTGGACGAGGTACGAACTTTTTCGTTTGCGTACACATTCTTAAACCATCCCATCTGCATAAGTGTTCATATTCTGAAACTAGTTTTAATGTTAAATTGAGCTTTGTAGTGCTGATTCCACCTGCACAGTCTCTTCCTATAAATGAGTTGTTGCCTCCCCCCCCCCCCATTGGACAGGTAGCATGTCTACCATCTCATTGCCTAACACCCCACTGTGTCCACGTACCCATATACATTTTTTTTATCCCAGTTTATTGAGCCATAAATTGGCATCAAGGTCCAACCTAGATTTAAAGCTCATGCAGTCTAGTTTCGCAGCCGCTTGGCTATCAGAACGGATGAACAGAATAGGGTTAGTGCCATTGGTGGTCGCAGTAGATGCAGGGCAGTGATTGCCACTCTCTGTTAGTATATATCTTATATATAGTATATTAGTAATATAGTATATTACTTATCGGGATGCCACAATAAGCCCATTGGTGGCTTCGGTGGTTACTGGGCAGATATTGCCACACCCGCTTAATCATCTAATCTAATCTAATCTAGTATATATATTTATCTTTCTGCCACATTTGAATAATAATTTTAGATAAATTAATGAGCAAAATACTCTCTTCTCTGATTTCCTTGCCCAGCATTATTACCTCTCCCTGAAAACTGCTAGAAACTTGTTGAGGTCAGATTTTGACACTCACAGAACGTACGTACATAAATGGTGAATTGTTTTCAAGTGTGTTTTCCGCTTAATTAAAACCAGTGCTTGCCAATATTTTACATTCCGGGCTGTCAGTCAGAAAACAAATTGTTTTGAATAGAAAAATTTATTTATATTTACGATTAATATGAATAAACAAAGCGTTTGCCGTTTATGTTCCATAAAATCGGATGATTACTTGGAGATATTTAAAGAAAATGGACGGAAATTACGCATTGCCGAAATTATATCGCAACATTTCTGGTTTGAGGTTCGTACAGATTCCTAAATCCTAAACGATAAACGTAGACTCCCATTTGGGATCGAGAAGTTAAAAGTTACACAGTAAATTCATATTTATCTGGATAGGGTCTCGGAATACGAATTACTAGATTAATATTTTCAAGGTTTTATTTTGTAGATATCTGAACCAGTCGATTTTAGCGAATCCATTGAAATCGTGTGTAAACGTTGTTGGGACCAACTGTTAGATTTCCATCGGTTCTACACGGATATCGAAAAAGCTCAGGGTCGTATCGAGTTACAAGAGGTAAAGATTGAGATGACTTGTACGCTTGAAAATAATTTCGATTCGTTCGACGATTATTTTGATGAAATTGAAAAACGTTCGGATTTAAATTTACAACCGATCGACACAATTAAAACGGATCGAACTACGAAAAAAGAAAGAAAACGGAAGAAATTTACAACGGAAACATTTTACGATGCCGCCCATCCAAATGAACTTAGTTTTGTGAAATCAAAAATGAAGAGAAATGATAAGCGAGAAGCGCAAAATGAATATTTACGAACGTTTTTCAATATGGATTGCGAATTATGTGTGGAACGTTGTTTAAGTTTCAATGAAATCTGTGATCACTATAAAACCGTACACAATCAACCCGGTTACGTACGGTGTTGTGGCCGGAAATTTACCAGCGAACGTACGATGAAATATCACATCACCTATCACGTTAAACCGAAATCATTAATATGTGATTATTGTCAGAAGGGGTTCACCCTAAAAAATAAGCTTCGAAACCATATGATGTTACACATTGATCCGGAAAACCGTCCATTCAAATGTGATAAGTGTGCTCGAACGTTTGGCAAACAATTTCAATTAACCGAACATCAAAAGGTTAAGCATACGGAGGAAAAGGAGAAGAAATTTTTTTGCGATCAATGTGATAAACGGTTCATTTTCCCGTATCAACTACAGAATCACAAAAATCAGAATCACGGCAGTGAAAATTCATTTATATGTGACGTGTGTGGGAAATGCTTTACGCGGTACAGCACCTACATGGACCATAAACGATACGTTCATGATAAACCGATGCCACCGGTACAGTGTAATGTGTGTGGTATGTGGCTTACAAATCGGATCTGCTTAAAAACCCACATGATCATACATATTGATGGAGAAAAAACGTGCGAACATTGTTTTAAGGTGCTGAAAAATCGACGATCGCTACGAAAACATTGCAAGGAGGTACATACCCAACAACCATTATTTAAATGTCATCTATGTGAGAAGGAATATCGACGGGAAATTAATTTGAAGGTGACAGGGGGGGTATAATCTCTTTAGTTAGATTTGAAACAATATATTTCCAGGAACACATGTCTTCGCACACGGGTGCCGTTCTATATTCATGTTCATTTTGTCCAAAAACATTCAATTCGAGTGCGAATATGTATAAACATCGGAAGAAAGTACATCCAATTGAATATCAAATGTGCAAAGAGGAATCTAAGGGATTTTTGAGGAATGTAGCCCTGTTAACAACGAAAAAAAATGTGTAGATATTTTAAAGGTCGAAAGGTTAGTTAAATGAATTATTTTCATTGTTTAATTTATAATTTCGAATTATTAAAATTAAAATATCGGACTTACATTTTTTTTTTTCAAATTATTTTTAGCAACATTATGATAATTCGGTTTAAAACAACACTCGGATAAATACCGATTATTTTCAACCGACACATTTATCTACAAGAGCCGTTATTTTATCACCCACATTTCCCGCCAATTTATTCTAACTGTAAATTCTTAAATTCCGTTATTTTCAGACCGAATAAAAATTTGATATCACAAAGAACATTTAAAAATTCCGTTCACTCAGTATTTCAACGCGAAATTTGGAAATTAATTATATTCTTGATTTCTAATTAATTTTACGGTTAACTTAAAACCAACCAGTCGGTTGTAGAACGTTGGACTATATAGACAAATACGAGAATAATGGAATAAAAGGCAGTTACACCAGTGGTTCCCCAAGAATTTTACCAGTTGACGGACGGTACGCTATAATGCCATCCCCAAATAGAAAAATCATTTAATTGTGTGAACAGAATTTATAATGAATAAACAGAATGTTTGTCGTTTATGTGCAATTAAAACCGATGATTATTTGGAAATATTTAAAGAAAATGGGAGAAAGTTGCGGATAGCTGAAATAATAACACAACATTTTTGGTTTGAGGTATTCATTTTTATTTATAATAGCGAAAATAATTTTAAACATTTCATAAGTTATCAGGGCATGTCATCGTCAATGACCAGATGCAGGTCATCGAACCGATGTAATTTTTTTCGGACTCGATGCGAAGGAAAGTTTGTATATTTCTAGGTCGTTTTAATTTTAATTGATTCCGGCTGGACTGGATTTACCACCTACGCTCATTCCTCTGTGAGCATTCACAAGGATTTTTTAAATTTATTTAGGTGATCCTCTCGGAAGTCATCATCATCTGTACCTCTTACTCCTCGAGGGAGCATAGGTGCTTCCATTTGGCAGTTTCTATGACTTATTACGCGATTATTTAACGATTGAGGCTAGGTAGTCAATCTAGCGCTCAACCGTATTTGTTCT
>JANTOP010043924.1:0-10351 GCA_027564815.1 Symmerus nobilis | reverse complement strand
AAAAATTTTGAGACTCCAGTTTTCCAAAATAGTTTCGAAAGGAGTCTAAATATTTTTTTATACATTTTTTCCAAAGAGGGGTCTAAAAAATTTTTTTTACTCCAAAATCTTTTTTTTTATTGTTAATGATCCTTTACAATAAAAAACAAATAATAAAAAATTGAGATATCAGCATTTACCCGTCTTTGAAAAAATTTAGAAAAAAATATTCAGACACCTTTCGAAAATTTTTTGGAAAAATTGAGTCTCAAAATTTTTTTTGACCCTTCTTTGGAAAAAATTGAAGTAAAAATTTTTTAGACCTCTTTATAAATAAAATAAAATGAATGTGGAACTATTGATTTTGGACCATTTATAGAATTCTTCTACATTTTCAGACGATTGAAAATGAATACACACTTTTATGTTCGATATAACGACACTCGAACCGTGTTCGTGTACCACTAAATAAATGTAACGTAACACTCATTCGATAATTGTGCAACACTAATGTTGTGTCGCATTTTTTCTCCAAATCGAAAACACCATAAGAGATTTCGAATGAGCTTTCGGGACTTTCTTAAAGCTTTTTCAGAAAATCTTGCATTTCCCAGATTTTAAATTATTGGATGAAAAATAAATTATCAAAAGACCGTAAGCTTGATTTGAGTTAGCAGTTTACAGCAATAGAAATTGGTTACGATTTTGTTAATATTTCAGGTATGTTCTGCACCTCCTGCACATTAGACTGCACGCCACTGATCAAGTCCCATATAAATACGTTGTTTCAACTATTCCTGCGATTGTCAAATTGTTCTGCGATAGCGCATCGCAGCATATGTACCTCCCGTCTAAGGTTTTTAAAGTCTGAAACTGGGATGAGACTCAAAACGAAATCTATTTGTGAAACATTTCATCGACATTTCAAGTCGTTTCTTTTTTTCCAATATTATATCAAGGTAAATATGGAAACAATAGGAAACATTATATATTTTTGCAGCGATATCATGTTTTTAGGCCGTTTATAACTTTAAATCTCTCATGTGCTCTGGTGTATTAGCCTTGAGTCCTAGAGCAAGTGAAACAACCTGGCTTTATGCAGTGCCGGTCTTAGCCTTCTTGGCGCCCTCGGGCAGAGTACTTCAGGGCGCCCCTATTGAATTGAAAATGTGACTGTTACTAAACAAAAATTCGAATATGTCCATGGAGAAAACCAGTAAGTTTGATTAATTTATTTATAGTCATGTGTGAGTCGTTGTGCTGAGTTTTGGTCTGAGCCAGCGAGTGGTGCCCTACCTCGCACCCCCCCCCAAAGGTAGGCACTGGCTTTATGTGAAAAGCGACTGTTTTAAGGAGGCTGAAACATGGGTAAAAGGGCTTAAATATTGTTTTAATAATAAACTATAAAATATAGTTTGTGAATATAAAAGTAAGAGAAAGGAAATCAATTGCAATTCGCAACAGATACTTGTTCTGGATCTACTGTAGATGAATAAGACGTGGCACTTTTGGCATTGCGTTGCTGCCTTATCAATAAATTGTTAGAGAATTTGAAAATAAAGTTTAATTAATCAATTAATCTGACATACCTGAACCATCAGCCCAACAACGAAAACCATTGCAACGCACGATACAATATCGGCATGATTAACGATAACAAATTCGTGGCTGAAGAACGGTGGATTCTTGCTATTCGTTTTACGTCCCAATCCCGGTTTAATTGCCATTATTTCCAAATATTTCTAAATATTCTACCTTTACAGTTCTTCACAATCTCCACAATTGCAATTTCACACGCGATATTATAATTTTTCCTTTATCTCGGCCAGAAACCAGAAGCCACGCAATCAAAATACAGAAATGAGAGCAACTAAATTATTTTTCTTATACACAAACTCACAAATCTAAAATAACTAAAGCAAATTTGAAAGCGTGGAAAAATAATAAATTAAGTTGAATGAAAGAATTTAAACAAAAAAACCGAAATCGTAACAATTTTTTTTATTAATTTAGGATCATCGGTTATAATAGGATCGATTTATACGGCATTAGGGCAAACAAAACAGCACATAAATGTAACATAAACAAGGACCCGATAACACTGACTTTAATTCCAATAATTCCCCAGACAATTCGATTTTTTTTATAGAAAATCGGGGAGATTATAGTGAAAAGAACAGACGTGGTAATTTGCTGTTCAATATAATTTTGTGTGTAATATTGGCCCTGTTGCCATACCGATAATATATTTTCAAACCCATGCAGCACAATATTATATTTTTTAAATTTACCTTTAATTTTATATACTTTCAGAATGCTCTAATACTTGCGATTTTTCATATTAAAAATGTAAAAGTTAGCATATGTAACAGTTGTCCTCCAAATATCCATCGGAATACGCGCGTCTTCCTATCAGAATCGCCTACAAATAACAAAATTAGGGAATATATTAGACAGTGTCTGATTTTGAGTAATTAATCAGTACAACAAATCACGACAAAGCGATTTGAAACGAAATTGTTACCCGTTGTTCAGCAAATTTCGCTATGTCAAATCAATTGTAAACCCTGAGAAAAGAGAGTATTTAAGAGGAATGGCTGATTTCACTAAAAATCGTGTCTTTTTCTCAGCAAATTATCTCAAATTTATCATTCAAATATGGACGACTCCCATATAAATTATATGCAATTTCCCGTTTCTCCTTGCCGCTACTCTATGCTATTAAATTAATTTGTTGTTGTTTTCTATATATTTTTTTATCACTTGAAAATGGAAGTCGAACCCGTTTGGAGAGGATTCAGTCCCATATAAATTACATGTAATTTTTTATTTCCCTCCCTTTGTTGCAATTCCAGGTACTCTCTATTCTCAGTAAACCATTCACTTTTCCTGTAGCGTGCATAATTTCCGCTTTTTTGTGATGTCGAATAATAAATTTGTGCGCGCAAAAGGAAATGGAAAGGCAAGACCAGCGGTGAGATTTTGCACACGCTTAAGAGATTTTTTCGATCTCTTAATCATACCTTATCCATGATTAAGATATGATGATGATGATCGAAAAAATCTCTTAAGCGTGTGCAAAATCGCACCGCAGGGCTGGGAGTATGATCGAGTCGTGTCGAGTCGAGTTCGTAAAAACACATAGTAAAAAAACTGCGCAGATAAAAATATGTATGAATTTTTATCAAGTCGAGTCGATACGACTCGATCATACTCCCAGCCCAGAAGACTAACTAAGTAATAAGTATATAGAAAATCATCTATTAAATTAGTTTAGTAAAATTGAAAAATAAAATTGAGTTTGACTACCATAATAAAATGCAAGAAAGTAGCATACCTGTAAAGGTACCAATTGTATTAAGAAAGAAATGAAATATTGAACAAGAAATAGTGAATGATTTTATGGGTTATACAACTTTAAAACTCATTATTTCAAACTCATAAATTTGAACTACGAGTTTATCTTTTTTCCATTTAACAACTTCTCTTGCCACTGAAATAAATGAATTTAATACCCAAATTTTTTTTTCTCTTCGTTAAAAATCAATATGGAATTTATTTTCATTTAATAATTTTGCCCAATATTTTTCCAATTTCAAGCATAATGTATACCTACCTGTATGGCTCAGCAATTTATTTTATTTTCTATATTACTTTTCCCCATACCATTTCACTGCAGATAAATATTGAAGATTGGATATCATTGCGCCAATAATAAATTATATCAAAATATCAAAAATGTGCTCCCTTGAGCTATATCTTCGTTGTTATTTGGGAGGCTATCTCTGAACGAGCGTCTTTATCATCATGAAGACAATATAAGATCTAAAAGGTGAAAATCGGTAGAGTATGAGATTGAAAAGAAATTAAATAAAATTTTCGATAAAGGTATAATTTACGGGAACGATGGGGTGGGCTGATGAAAAACTTTTTAATAATTTTTCCAGTTTTTCCACATTTTTACCCATCATACTTTTTCCTTTTAGAAGAAAATCATCGATAACCCAAACCATTTCTTTTTTTTTTTGGGAATATATATCTCTTCAGGTGGTGGATGGATTGGATATCCTTATAGGTGGAGTGGCACCTAAGGAGATAGGGTAGAATAAAGAAAAACAAAAGAAAATTTTAATTTTTTTTCTCTTATTTATTTCAACGACTAAAATATCATTCCCCAGGAAAAGTCATTTAGCCAAACGGATTTTTCATATTTTTTTTTCCTTTTAGTCCTTTGTTTGGAAAATCAAAGTGTTTCTTATTGATTTATTGAGAGGGATAAGTTGGACCAGCTCATCCTCAACCTCTCAAGTGGTATGAACTTGCGTTTCTTCAGTTTTCACGATATAAGATAGAGAACGAAAATTCATTTATTGTATTCATAATTATTGCTTCATCCTGGGACTCCTTTCGGCAATACAGTTGCTGTCCATATTTTTAAAATCTTTAATTGTAACTTTTATTTAAATAGATTTTTTATCGAATTATAGAAACGAAGTTAAACTTTAATGGATATAATTTCAGAATCAATTAATTTTCAACATTTAAGACATTTTTATGAAATATTCTGATAAGAAAAATATCCACAAAAAGTCTGAAGTCAGAATTTTGACTAAAGGTCAAATAATTGGTTTTCCTATCATACCTGTTAGTTAAGAAATCTTTATAAGTCACATGTCAAATTTTCTGCATCAAAGCGCAACTACTCCCTGGATGAGAGCTTAATACGCCATAGTTTTCAGCAAGAGAGTTAGTTTCCTTTCAAATACTCTCACTCCGGAAGATTAAAAAAACCATCAGCAATTAAATGGAAATGTGTCGCTCTAAATGAGTTGGGAATAGTGAGAAATTATTTAAAGAAAGGGTAATCCCAGAAGACACGGCTAACTGGCGTTTCCGGAGTATTTACTAATAGACAATGTTGTAATAAATTAAACTGTAATCCATAATTGTGATATAATATAGTGAAACCTGATTTTGTCTTCAAGTGTCTTAATCAAAGAATCCGAAGTCCTTTACAGCTTTTTGAAAAGGATGATATGGGACTACTACCCAAAATTGAGACAATTGAGAACAAAATTGAGACACATAAATAAAAACATTTTTTTGTTAAGATTTAGTGCCCAAAATTATAATCTAAAATTGCATGCCCGGCAGTTGAAAGCCGCGGGTCTATTCAACCAAATTAAGTTGTTTTGCAAGTTTGGTCGGGTGCTCTTTGAGAAACATCGCCCAGCACAATGGACCTTATGTATGTGCCATTTGCAATGTATTAGGATACCATCAAAGGTACAGTGTAAAAATAGTATTAATACTCATTGTGAGTTTTATTTTGGTTCATACAGCGCACTTTTCTAATGAATTTAAAATGGAGGCAATTTTGGCTTAATTTTTAACACAAATTAATAAATTTTGTAACCCATTTCTAAAGTAGTGGCGTGCGGACAACATCTCCATCACGCGAGGTTGAGGTCCACCAGTCATCGTCCGATTTTTTAGATCAGTCTAGACGGACTATTTTTACCAGTCCCAGGTAGTATAAAGTAAGTATTAGTAATAAGTCCACGTTTTCGATAAATCCTGATTTTTCTGAAATTTTATCGACTTTATCCGTATACCGTTTTTTTCTCGTATTGTCCCTCATTTTCTCTTAGTTTTTAGCTGATTATTCAATTTTCATAGTTTTTTTCTCCACTTTTGATTATTTTTTTTGCGACCTTAAAATTTTTGAAAAATTTGTTGAAAACCGGAATCCCAAAATTTAAATAAATATTTGAAAATTATCCGGATATTAAAAAATTTCGCCAACCTGAAATAATTTCATGGAAGCGAAATACTTAATAAACATCTTACGAAATCATCCGGTATCTTACCAAATCGGAAGGAAAAGAAGGAAAAACTTAAAAATTTGCATAAATAAATGGGTCGATATAATTCTTTAGTAAACAAATTTAACAAGAAATGTTGCGGAATAAATCTTGCCTAGAAAGCCCACAATTTATTTTTATTATGATGGGTTTGTTTCTTCAAAGGAATTCCTACTACCTATCTCAGGAATTTTCAAGGTAAGAGTATTTTAACGGACTTTTGTAGTGCAATCTTACCTTATTTGATATTTTGAGATGATTTCTGAGTATTTTAATTTAATCAAAAATATAAAGTATCCAAAAGTTGGAAATAATTTAATCAGATAATTGATTTTCTAGCAAAATTATCTTGGAAATATGCGATATAGAAATTTTTAATTAAAAATCATTAAATTCTTCTGCCAATTTCATGCCACTGCCACGTCTAAAGCTTTTAATTAAAACAATATTTTATACATAATCAAATCTATTTTATCTCCCAATAAATAAACTTAAATTAAATCGGAAACTTTCGTTCTACGAAAGCTTTAATGAAATGAATTGAATTGAATTGAAAGCATTCACAGTCTTTGCTTGTCATTTCTTGAAAAATTCATCTATTGGCTTGTAATTTTGAATAAATATATGCTTTCAATGAGCTTTCAAGATTTTTGAATCATTTTTTTTTTAAATATTTGAAATTTCGTTAGAGAACCGATATCAGAAATAGAAAATAGATTTTAAAACGTAGAAAAATTAAGTTTGAAATTTAGAGCTTTCTTTGAGCTTACAATGGATTCAGGAAGCTTTCGGAGAAAATTCCATATTTTATCGAAATTAAATGAATCGCATATAAATTACATTCCAAATTATTCAAAATGACATTTAAATCTTCGAGATTTTTAAACCTTTATTTATGAAAAAGTCGAGATTTCATTAAAGTACGGTTGTCTGGGTAGAAAATAGATTTTAAGACGTTAAGAATTAAGTTCGAAACTTAGAGCTTTCGTTGAGTTTTTAAAAGTTTCGATAAGCTTTCTGCGAGAATCTCATATTTCATTTAAATTTGAAGAATTGGATAAAAATCGAATCCAAAGTATATAAAATTATATTTTAATTTAGAGCTTTCGAGATTTTTTAAGCTTAAAGCTTTTTAAATTTAAAATTTCGTTAAAGGATCATTATTTGAATAGAAAATAGATGCCAATCGTAAAAACAAGGTTCGGAAAATAAAAGCTTCCTGGGAGCTTTTAATTTTTGTAGAGCTTTTGTGCGAAGTATTTAGTAGTGATATTTTCGTATTTTTCCTCAACTTCATCATTACATTTATTTAGATCCGAAGAAAATTATCGGGAGATCCGGATCAAATGCAGAGGCGGATTTACCACAGTGGGCGCCCTAGGCTTGAACAAATTTTCCGCCCTTAACGTGTTACCGTACATGTAAAATGAGTCGTATACGCAAAGCGGCCTTCGGATCTTCGTTTTTACTGTATGGCTCGCTTCGCTCGCACTAGATGTATGTATAACAGCCACCTATTTTTTAAAGTTTCTCTTTTATTTTCTTAATTTTTCTAGCGGAATGAGTCATTTGGTAAAAGTTGCATTTAATTCTATGTTTGTGTGTTTTACAAAATACATGAAACAGCAAAAAAACAGCGAAATGAGCAAACAGCCAACTGATACGGCAGGTTAACGAGCACAGTGAAATAATGAACAGACAAATAGAAACAGTGAGTTGATGGTATCCCACAATTTTTTAAATATACCGAGTCAAACTTCAAAAATGATTGTATCTTAAATTTTGCCGCCCCCAAAAATATTCCGCCCTAGGCTCCTGCCTACTCGGCCTAGTGGTAAATCCGCTCCTGATCAAATGTCGCGATGTCGGATATTAAGATTTCTTGGTGGGAGTCTTTACGAATTTTTGATATTTCATCGAATAAATTTCAACAAATATTTCATTTTTGAATTTTTACCTAACTGTCAAAGGAACTTTCTAGGTTTTTACATTTTTTTCCGGTCGAAGAAACGTATATGATAAATACTGTAAAATTCTGCACACCTTATGTAGATGTTGACCGCATGCCACTGTTTCATAAGCAATCTAGCTGAGTCGGTAATTTCATTAATTTCATAATTCATTAAATTTCCTAAAAATCATGAAACTCTATGCAGAAATCGCTGCGACAGACTTGTTTCCATTAATAATGTTATCGGGTTCCGCGGCCAGAAACGAAATAATTTTATACGTTTACTCTTTGAAGTGTGAATATATCACATGGTCTTCTGGGTATCGTTTACTCCGTATGTACTTTTTATGCCATACCTGTACTTAGAGAAGCAGTTCTGTCTTTCATTATTGTTGAAAAAGGACTAGTAGGCTCTTTGTATTAAATTTAACTACAGTAGGTTTTGATAAAAAAATTAAAAAAAAACATAATCTAGTATTCGAAACTTAATTCGAAACTTTGAAAATCAGTTTATTTCGAAAAATTGAATAGTTCGGTTTAATTTTTTTATATTAAAATTTATTTTGCGAAATTTGTATTCACTATATTATTTGCGGTATTCAACAGCAATTAAAATGACAGAAACTGTTGCAAAACGCGCTGAGCCACAGGATGAAGAAGACGAACAGGAACTGATGCGTAAAAATGGAGCTGTTGTATTCGATGTTGTTACTAGTATTGGTGGGCCAGCCTCAGTTAAGGAAGTGGTTGCGGCAATAGCTACAAGCAGCCAACTGAATAAGGAAGATATAACGAAACCGGTACGGGAAGTATTGGAAAACGGATATCGATGTGGAGTTTTTGAAAAGCGAGGTTATAGATATTTTGTACAGTTACCGGAACCACAGGAATCGGACGCCACCAACCATATAGTTTCCATCGAACCGACCGATGGACGGAAGCGACGTGGTCGAAGCACCTCAAAAGGGCGAAAGGGGAACAAGAGACGACGTGGCAGTTCCAGACGCGGTAGCAAGCGACGCAGGCGATAGATAATTTTGGATGTATTTTAGATATTTAGCTATTAACTATATTGAATAAATTTTATACGTGAATGTCTTTATTTGTGTTGTGAATTTGTTGAAATTTTGAAATTCGTCAAGTTGTCTTACTATGTCCTCTGCTGTGTCGAGTATAGATGTCTTTATACCACCAGTCTACAGGCCCATTTACAGCCATCTACCTGCTTGTAAAATTTATAAATTCTCTTAATCATTTTTCTAGATATTGTGCCATAAATGTTATAAAGAAATGGGAAAATATGATATCGATTCTATATCTTCAATATTCCTCTACAGGGAATCTCCAGCAAAAACAATCAAAAGCCAGGTCAGCAGATAATCAAAAATGGGACTAAAATAAGAGAAAATTATATTCGAGGGATAATTCTGTACTGGCCCATTTTATGACCCATTTTTCGAATTAAATCCATTTAAAAATTAAAATAAAATGAAAAGGAAACAAAAAAAAACCCCGATAATAATTCCACCTAAAAAGGCCCATAATGGTGCAAGGAAAATAAAATAAATCAATGGGCCGCGGGCTAGATAAAACTGACAATATTTCTTTTATATTATTAATATAGGATAACGTAGGCAAAACCTATTTGGTAAAAGATTCCGTCCAATTTTCCATCCATCACCGTTCCAGATTCATATCAAATTGTGTGGGCGTTGTTAGGTGGAACCAAACGAACAAACAAATTGAAATATCTGAAATTTTGGTTTTTAGAAAAAGGGAAATCTAAAATAGAATCGAAAATCATTGGTAACCTGTCTGTGGTTGTGGATACCATGATTTATCCCCCTGGATATGGGGGTTTGGTAAAAAGAGAAATTATGTACGATTTATTTTTTGGTAGATAAATTTTTTTTTGGCAAAGTAAATATTTAAAATAAAATAAAATATTGATTTGGCCTAACAAGGGGGAGTTGAATATTTAATTAAAATTCAGACCAAGGGATAAAAAATTTGGTTTTTATGAGATGTCCTCTTCTTGATAAAATAGATATATGTACATGACGTACTAAACTTTTCCAAAACATTTAATCAAAATTATTGGCTTGAGCACGAGAAACGCTAATATGTCCGTACGATTATGGAAAGAAATTATATTTCAAAGAATTTAACTCATTTAATCAACCCCAAAATTTTTGAACTACAGGTTTTACTAGATTCTTCTCGAATTACTATTTATAAATTTTACTTATAGCTTAAGAAAGTACCTTTATTGCACCTTTATTCTCTGTAAAATACCGATTTCGGTTATTTGCAAGTTATCATAAATATAATTAACATAACAATATTCATATGCAGGTAATTAAATAAAATGCTTTAATTAATTTATTATTTTTAAAATAAATATTGAAATTTAAAATTTCTAAAAATATTGAAGTACAATATACCCACTAGGGTGGGTCGAAAAATGTCCTTTGGCTAAAGAAAAAATAGTTTTTGATAGATAGCAGGGAAAAAACTATTTAATTTAAAGTATATTATTTTATTTTGCTTCTTAATT